>JAJEKB010019628.1:0-20263 GCA_022393335.1 Macrotrachela quadricornifera
TTTTTTTTCCATAATTTTTTCTTCTGTTAATATTGGTGATTGTTCTCGATTATTTATTTTTCTTTTCAATGCTTGTCGCGTTACCATTTTTAATAAAGATGATTGATTTTCACCAGGACGTAATACCTGTATGATGAAAAGGGATTTTTATTCGTATCTGATATTCTTTGTATTTAAATATATACAAAAAAAAAATAGCACATGAAAAAATGAAATTATTTTGATATGTATATACAATCACAAGCATTCAGGCAAAATTTGTTAGATTAAGGTGAATCGATGATAAACGAGCGGCGATAGCAATTATGCTCGGTTCTCACCTTTCGATTTGATGGTGATGAATTTCTTATTGGTGTTGTCCATAAATTTTGTTCTTCAATTGGACGTATTTGAACAGCTTGATACCATTTAGGCCAAAGACGATATTGTTGTTGAATATTATTATTTATTGAATTATTTAAATCAATTGCACGTATAACATGTGCATCAAGTTTTGTTGGTTGAGAACTAAAAAGAAAGATTTGATTTTAATTTAAAAAAGAAAATTCTTGTTTTCTTTTTTGTTTTTTACCCAGCTAAGAAATAGTGCCATTTATCCATTTTTGTTTTATCTTCTCTTAACATATCTACACTAGTTTGTGAAGAAAATATTGATGAATTATTTGAAATTGAAAGTGATTGTTGTGTTGAATCACTAAATGATTTTTTTTTTGTTTCATTTAAGAAATTTATTGATGAAATATTATTATTATTTTGATTAAGTGTAATTTGAGAATGAGATCGTTGAATATTCGATGTATTTGTTGAAGATAATAAATAAGGCCAAGAATTTGATCGAATTAGTAGTTGTTGTTGATGGTTTTGTGATTTATATGATTGACGAGATTGTCTTCGTTCTGGACAAACAAGTCCAATTAAACAAAGACGTGATGCTGGACGAATTTTTTGTTGATAACGACGTAATTCATATTGATTTTGTTGTATTTGATCAATTAATGCACAACCTGATGGACTAATAATTAATGTAAATACCATTGTTAAAGAATTAAGTAATGGACGTGTAAATAATGGTAAAATATTTTTATTTTCTGTAGTTAACCATTGTAATTGATTAATAATATTTGTTTTAATAGAATTAAATTCATTATTTTTTTGTTTTTCAAATCCATTTAATTCAAGATGATAACGGTAATCACGATTTAATACAAAATCAGTTAAATTAAATAAATCAATTAATGTATAAAATAATTGTATTAATTGTGATATTGAATTAAGTATTAAATCATTTTCATTTGAAATTTTTTCTTTTTTCATTGATAAATAATGACTTGAAAATTTTTCTAATTGATCAATTGATTTTAATATTTGACAATGTAAAATACGTTGTTGAAGATAATATTCTAATAATCGAAGACCATCATTTGAAGATAAATTAATATATGTATCAAGAAATGACCAATATTCATACCAATTTATTGAATAAGTTTCTAATGCATAACTTCGAGCTATACGTTCCCAACCTTTTTCTGCATCACTACGAACAATATATACCGGACTTTTTGGTGATGATAGAAGACTTTGTGCACGACGAGCTTGACCACGTGTTGAAGATGACACTGATGTATAGAATTTCATTGCCTATTTATAAAAAAAAATATTTTATGAATAAGTATATAAAAAGTTGTAGTAAAGCGTTTCAGGAAGGTTCATATTTTTAATAGTTTTCTTATTCTCAACAAAATGTTTTTGTTTTCATTTAATCCGAAGATAACAGACTTTACAATGATACACTCAATCATCTCATATTCATTTGGCTAATTACACTTCTTTTCAGCTGAATAAGCTGCACAATATAAAAAACTTTTTTTTATACATAACGCTCATATTTACAAAAATTATAATAGACAAAATTTAACTAACCAATTCATACGTTGTTGGACCAGCAAAGGCAATTAATATTGTATCATTATCACATTCAAGAGGTAAATTTGATGAAGATTGCTGAATTAGATTTAAAAATGGTTTAAATGTTGTTTCATTAACTGGTTTTGAAACAATTTTTTCCATCGTTATTTTTCGATTATAAATTGGAATATAATATACAGCTAAAATAAATTAATTACAGATAAGTAATAAGAGAAAAAAAGAAACATCAAATATATACATTCAAATAATTGAATGATTGCTTTTTCTTTTGATTTATCTTTTGCTCGACTACAAATAATCTAAATAAATAATTTATTGTTTTTTTTAATTATTCATTTTATAAAATTATAATTTACATCTCGTGCAGTTGAACCAGCTTTATTAACTGCATCTCTACTACAACTTGAATCATCAAGTAAAGCACATATTACATCATAATGTCCGAATTTTGATGCAAGATGAAGTGGAGTTTCATTTTGCTATTTAGAAAAATAAAATGTCAAAAAATATAAATAAAATAATTAAAATTCTTTATACCATTTTATCAGGAGTATTTAAATACATATCAAGAATAAATTGTATACGTTTTTGTGTTTGTTCTTCTGTATCATTAACATAAAGACGACGAATAAAATGAATATTTTTTATTGTTTTAATTAATATACGAACTATTTCCGATTGTCCAGATAATGCAGCAACATGCATACTATTATATCGAACTGAGATCTAAAAAAATAAAATTAATTTATATTAAATAAATAAAATAAGATATTTACTTTGACAATTGTTGGTGAATCACCACTACTTATTAAATAACGAGGATTTGACCAAATTAATCGTTGAAATTCATTTACATCACCTTTTTCAACAAGATTATAAAGTTTTGTAAGTTCTGATGTTGGTACATCACTATATGGTAATTTTTCTGCATCAGTATTTAATGGTTTTGTTATTTGTTCAGTTGACATATTAAGATCATTAGGATTTGTTGATTCATTTCGTTGTGTTTGGATAAAATTTTCTGCATCATTATAATTAGCAAAAATTTTTACTCGACTATTATGTTTACTATATTTTTTACAAAGAGCAAAAGCACTTTTCATATCATCAAAAATAAATTGATTTTCTAGAAGAAAAAAAAATTAAGAAATTTTTTATATATTAAAATTTCTATTTATTTTACCTGTAATTTCAATATTTGATGGAATAGATACAGCATAATAATGGGAAATTGTTTGTGTATTATTTTCAATAGTTTGTTCATGAGTTTCATCATCATTTAGACAATCAAAAAATTGATCATCTTCATCAACTATCACTTGTTCTTTATTTCGAGAAAATAAATTACCCATTGATAGTTTAAGAAAATCACATTTAATGAAAAAAATAAAACAAAAAAAAGGAAATCACCGGATATAAAGAAGACAAATGTTAATGATGAATCACAACGCTTGCTGTGTTTTTTTGCCTACGCATCTAATTGACAAACGAAAAAAATAAATGTTTTTCATTAATCCGATAGATATCGCTCTTTAGCGAAACTTTTTTTTTTTTTCTATTCAAAAATTTGCTTTACGATTTACATTCTTTTTTTCTAGTGAAAAAATGTAATGTTTTCATTAAGGGAAAAATGTAAAACAAAAGGGAATATATTTTGAATGTATTTATTTTACGTATGTACAGACTAAATAATTCGAATACACACTAAATATCAATATGAATTGAAACGAAATACCATTCAAGAACAAATATATAGTGAAATTTATCCCTTTTTAATTTGTTTTGATTTTTTCAAAAGCATCTGTAAGAACTTTGTTTTTATTTGCTAAGATCATTAAAACTAAGGACAGTCCTTCATATTATTAATTATTAGATAGTCAATTAAAATTAAATATATGTCCTTAAACATGTGGTTGTATGGTAAATTATAGAAAAATGTGTCTTGGTAATTCTGTTATTCTATTTCATTTTTTATTAAAATATAAAACTAACATAAACGTTTTAGAATATCTCTTAAAATTGATTAGATTATTAAAATGCATATAGATATATATTTAAAACTAAATCTTTGTCTTGTATTTCATGATAAAATTATCTTGTAATTAATTCTTTGATTAGTTAATTAATGGTATTAAAAAGACTGTAGGATTTTCAAAGAAATATATTATTCGAATAATTAGTATATTCAATTTAAGTGCAAATTTATTCTTAGTATGAGTCGAGTGCATTTCTATTTTTCCTATAATAATACAATGTCATGTGAAATATAAGCAAGAAATATTGACAGATCTCTAATGTTTTTCATATTTATTTAGAATAAATATCATATCTAGAGTTTTTATTTGAAAGAAAATTAAGATAGTTTGTTAGATGAGTTCACTCACATATCATCTGAGTTTTTTGTCAGCTATGATTGAAAATGAACAGGTAAAGTGGGCATGATGAAATATCATTTTGAAGATTGTTATTATATTAAAAAAGATAGTAATGTATTGTAATAGCATTCCTCTCCAAGTGCATATTCAAATTGTTAGAATAATTTTAATGATACAGAAAAATCATTTTTATTTCGTTATTTTAAATCTATTTATTACCTATTGTAGATACTATTCATTTATTCATGTGTGAAAATACAACAAAATCTTTATGTGAGTTGTTCAATACAACTTCTCAACCTGATTTACATGTATCATTAATAACATCATCGATTATATACACTTTACAAAAGATTAGTATCTATTTAAGCATTCCTATTCTAATTGTAGGTCTTATTGGTAATATTTTATGTGTAATAGTTTTTACTAGTTTACATACATTTCGAAATAATCCATGTTCATTTTATTTAACATGTGGAACATTTGTTAATATTGGTCAATTATTAACTGGTTTTCTTACACGTATTATGATCAATGGATTTAATATAGATCTAACTCAACAATCAATATTCTACTGTAAATTTCGTCCATGGTTATCTCAAGTTTGTGCTTTACTTTCATTAACTTGTATTTGTTTAGCTACAATTGATCAATTTGTTGCAACATCCAGTCGATCACATTGGCAACAAATGAGTAGTCTTAAGCTAGCTCATCGTATTTTCATTTTAACATGTATTACATGGTCATTACATGGTATTCCATATATTATAACATCCAATATTAAAAATGGTTATTGTATATTCAATAATGGAATATTTCGAAAATATTATAATCAATTTTATTATCCAGTTCTTCTTGGTATATTACCTTTATTAATTATGAATACATTTAGTTTACTTTCCGTACGTAATCTCAAGCAAATAAATAGACGACATATTCCTATTATTCGACGAGATCTTAATCAACAATTAATAAAAATGGTATTTGTTCAAGTTTTTTTTTATTACAATTACTACAATACCATTTATAACTCAATATACATATTTACTTAATACAAATTTTACAGATTCATTAGTATATCTTAAACAACAATTTATTAGTGCTTTTCTTAACATTTTTTGGTATATTAATTATTCTGTAAGTTTTCAATATATATATTTTTCATTTCTAAAGAATAAATAATATTTATTTTAGTCTCCATTTTATATCTTTTATTGTTCATCAGTTAGATTTCGAAAACAATTTCATTATGTATGTATTAATAATCATTTTCATCGATGTCAAAGATTGATTAATCGTAATAATCAAATACGACCATAAGTGATTGATATTGCTAAACAAGTAGCAACCATTCAAACTATTATTGTTTATAAATAATTCATTTTTCTTAATCAATAAATCGTACATTTAAATAATAGATTTCAATACATTCATCAAGCTAATCAACGAATAAAAATCTGATTATTGATTCAAATAATGAACTTAATTACTTTCGTAAATAAAAAAAATTGTTTACATATTGCGTTCTTCAATAAAGATGAAATTTTTATAAGAATATCAATTTTCTCTTTCAAAATGCAATAGAATTAGTACATACACAAAATTTGTCAAAAAGACAAAATCAACATTAGACAAAAAAAAAAAGGAGAATAAATCTATTCGTAACTTGCAATTACAGGACTTGGATCTCATCCATACAACAAAAAGAATTTCATTAATAATATACTTTTTTGTTTTTCTATCCAAATATACAAAAGAAAAGGAAATAAAGAGATATAATATAGTTACCGAAAAAAAAACAGAAAAGAAGAACCAGACAAATTAATTCGAAAGCACTGTTGTATTATATTATAAAAACAGATATACAAGCGCAATATATCAATCACTCCGTCGTATATAATGAAGTTTTATGAGTCATATCTAAAGTACAAACAAGTTGATCAAATTCTTCAACTTTTGATTCAAATATGCGTAGTTCTTCATTTAATTGATTAATTGTTTCACCAAGTGATGGTTCAACAACAAATGATTCAAGCATTGGCGGTTGTTGACATGAACGAATAAATAAAGCTAAATCATCTGTTGAATCACTTTTACCAAAAAATGGTTTCTATCAAATATGAAAAAAGAAAAAAAGTTACGAAAATTTTTAAGATTACATATTCATTCTATAATTTCATACCACTTCAACAAGAATAAAATCATCGGGTGCTGTTTCATTTTCTGAATCACCACCTAAATAAAAATTATTTTTCAAATTATGTTCTTGTTGTTGATCTTGTTCCATTGAATGTTGTTGTTGTTGATTATTTTCGTGTTGTTGCATCATAAGTACAAATGGTAAATCATTATCATTTGCACGAGAATATGATCCCATATGTGAAGGATGTGTTGTTGTACCTGGTGTTGCAAAAGCTGCACGTAATTTACTGTAATATACTTTATCAGGTGTTCTAAAATGAAAAAATAAATATTAATTATAAAAAATAAATAATTTTAGATTAAATTTACCCATGACTGGAAGAAACAGAATCACAGCTGGTATGTCTTCGTTTCATAACTTCAATAGGTGAACTTTTTGGTACACTGGAATTATGTGCTGATGGTAATTGTGCATCAGTATCACTAAAAATAAATATTCAATATATATGAATTTTCTTTAAAATTTTCATACTCTTCAAGACTATGTTGATTTCTATCTACTGAAAAATGATCATCTTTAATATCCATACCAAATTGTGTCATATTACTACTTGTTGTATTATCAATTTGTGGTGATGACATTGTTAAACGTGTACGATAAGCAACATTTAATACAAAACGTCCAATCGGTGTGACAATACTTCCAATTGTTTTTTTTGAATAATGTTCACCAAGATGACTAACAATAGGTTCACCACTGTACATTTTATAACAAATAATATATTTATCAGGTGATTGTTTGCGTGATAATTGATATGTTGGTGTTGCACGTGTACAAGCAAGTAAAGATCGAAGTACAATACTCATACGATTATATATATTAAATCGAACACGTTGTGATGGATCTGATACGGAATCATCAAATGATATACACCATGTTTCTAATGTTATTGTATCACCATCTGGTGTACGTAATGATATTTCAACACAAAATGGACTATGTGGAGGATCGATTAGAAGATGTTGAGTATCTCCTAAACATTTTTTTTGCATTAACGGTAACTTCTGGAATGTCTTTTATTGAAAGATAAAACTAAAAACAAAAAGAAAAAAATTATTTTATAAAAACAACAGATTGAATGTCTCTATCAATAAAACAATTAGATAGATAGCTATTGTAGATGATCGATATTTTTCGGTTACTACATTTAAAAAAAAACTCTATTATCACGCTACTTGAATGAGTATGTATCGAACTAATTAGAATAAATCAATATTCTGGCATCATTGTTAGAGACATTCATTCTTTTATTAATTATATATTTTACCCATTCACTTCCTGAATTAACAGGTTTGGATTTTGTTGTTTTCTTTTCACCTAAACGTGATTGTACAATAATTTGTGCTGCTTTAACAAGGAAAAATTTTGTGAATTTTTCCAAAGCTTCATGATCTTCATTACTTAATTGATAATCAGTCATATCTAAAACAAAAATAAAATGCATATATATGTATATTTTTTTTTATTGATTCATTAATAAAAATAATACTGAATAATAGTTAAACATAATTTAAAAAGAAATGGTAGAAAAAGAAATAAAAGTAAAATTGATTGTACTATTGTTAAAATACGTTTTTGAGATTTTGTCATTGATGATAGAAGAAAATGAGAACAATTTGTTGTTAATATTGATTGATCAATCCATTCACTAATAGTTGTTGGATCATCAAGAATTGGTAAACTTCCATTTATTGATACACATGTTTTAAACGATGATAAAATAAATTCAAAGGTTATAGATTTACACCAATGATTATTTTCATTATCTATATTTTTCATATAACAAATATTATTCTGTAAATTCATTTGATTTGTATCATTGAATAAAACTATTCGATATAATTCAGCAAAAATTGTATTGCAAATAAATATAAGAAAAAGAAGAATTAAAAGTGTTGCCATATTTTTCTCTAATTAGATTTATAAATGAAAGAGAAAGAGAAAAAGAAAAATGTTATTTTATTTTCTTTTATTTTAATTTGAAGAGACGATGAAAAAAAAAACCAAACTAGAGCAAAAGTATGTTAGAGTTAAAGAAGGATTACGATAGTCTAATGCTAGAAAAAAAAGGATAAGTCTCAATGTGCGGCTGGTTTTTGCATTTCTTCAGTTATACCAAAATCAGTTAAATCAACATATTGTCGTTCAGTTAATTTAAACCAATGACCTATAGACAAAATTTAATACTCAATACATTTACAGATCAATTATTTCATACCGCAATAACATCGTTTTGGTTCACCACGATGAAGATGCATCCATTTTAAGTGATATACATCTTCATTACCTATAAATATATATAGTTAATCATTTTTAATGATGTTCAAGAAAAGAAATTTTTCTGCTTATATAATATATTATAAATATACATAAAATAAACTTACAAATACAAGCCATTAGACGTTTATCATTGCAACTTGGTAATAAATTTGGATTTTCTGGTGTACTGTTCGCAATACGTTTAACTGGCATCATATCAAAAGGATCATCATATCCTTTGAATTTCTACAAAAATAAAACTAGAATTATAAATAAAAATCAATTTTTATTATATACCATAGCATATTCAAAACGACGCTTATTAAGAATAATATCCCATGGATTAGGAAAACCTTTAAAGAAATAAATTATTGTATTTACTTAAACAATTATTAATATGTTTACTTACGAACTTTGCCATCATCAGGAGGTAATTGTCGTTGACTCATTGGTGAATTATGTGGATCATCATGTGTATGTGATGGTGTTGAAACAGCTGCTGGTTCTTCATTCTTTGTATGACCACTTGATGATGAGGCTTGACGAATAATGGCTAATGTATTAACACGAGGAAGTGTATTAAGAGTTGCACATCGACCACCAATAGCTATGTGAGCTAGCATTTTCTATTGTTTGTTTTTAAGAAAAAATTATCTAAAGTTAACACTAATATAAACTATGTCAAGAATATAAAAACACGAGAACTAGGAAAAAAAATAAATAGATGATGATGAATGAGGAGAGAGATTTCGTTTTTCTATTATTACTGGATAATAAAAGACCAATCAGATTTATTCTACGTATTTATGCATTTCTAATTTTGATTCTACGAAGTATTTAGAATTTAAATACAATAATCATATATTATTTTCCTATTATTTAAAATTAAATTTTAATTACTCATAAATTCATCTACGATGAATCAATAGTAACCACATCGATAATGGCGAACGATTAATTTTGTTGTAAAAAATTTCATTAGATTAATATTGAATAGTATAATGATTTCAACATATTTTCTTATCTACGTTCTTACCATTCTTCAATTAAATTCAAGTAATTAACTTTTTAATTAAGATAATAATTGAATTTTTGTTTTTTTTCTTATAGATATTGTTTTGAGTCAACGTGATTTTCCCAATCCAGCGATTATTAATCCGGATGCATGTTCTTGTGATCTTCGAGACAATGCTTGCGATCCAAACTGTTGTTGCGATCTTGTTCGTCATTTATTTATATGAATATCTTACTAATTTTTATTTATTTATCTAGGACTGTGATGCAGATGATCTGAGTGTATCACCAATATGTAAATCAATACGAACTACTTCAGATTCTTCTTCTCAAGAATTGAGTTTTCAAACATGGAATTGTTCTAATAGCACTTCTGCTGCTCTCTATGACTATTTTCCATTTGTTTGTGTGCAGGTATGTTATTGTAATTGAGAAAAAAAAAATGAAAATATTAGTATAATTTCAAATAGTTTACATTAAACGAAGTCATTAATAAATCTTATTCAACAGATAATGTTACATTTTTGAGAGCACCGGAAGAGGCAACCAATCTACGTTCAACATTTATTACTGATTATCCGGAATTATTTCAACCGTTAAGTTTATCATCGCCTATTACTACTAACAGTTATTCTATAAATAATCCTATTAAACTATCAAACGGTACAGAATTTACATTGCCTGGAAATTTAGCTGGTATGAGTTGTCAAATAGGTGTGCCGGTTTTATTTGGAGTCAATCGCGATGTTTCATGTACATCGATTGTACGTTCTGTATAATTTAATATGAATTTTTTTTCTAATTAAATAATTTCTTCTTTTTTTTTGATATTTTATCAGGATCTTTGTAATTATACCAATAATGCAGCGTCATTTGCTGAAGGTGGTGGCTCAAGTTCGAGTAAAACTGTCATGTTTTTTACAAAAACGTATACATCACCTTCTAATACAACAAGAGATGATAATACAGAATATTATTTTAAAAATTCATATTTTCTAAATGTCAGTACTATACCATTTACTACTAATGATAATATCCCGGATTATTGTCCTGGTGAATATCCATTGGCACGTACTCAACGTTATAATTCTGCTTGTACTTCATTTGATAGAAGTTTATGTACAAGTAATAGTCGCTATCAAAGATGGTCCGGATGTTCAGTGAGAGATGGGCTCAGTTATAGAACAATTCCTGACAGCCTTTTTACTCGTGAACCTACATCAATGGATGACTCAACGAATTTTGCTGATTTTAATAATGCAACTAATGGATCATGTATGTCCTGAAGATTTTATTTTGATATATATATTATGTTTTGTTTGTTTTTCATCATTGTTGTAGCAATAACTTGTTCAGGCACTAATATTCGACGAGTATTTTATCGTTTTAATTATTCATCTATTGATAATACTATTTCAACTGTTGAAGTATTCGCCTTAGTAGACTCATCGACTACAACGTCCAATGTGCGAATTACAATTGTATGGAATGATGTAGCATATAATTCTGCATCATCTACAACTATTCCTCGTATGAATTTATTTCATTCTATAATATAATAATTATATTTTAATTTAGGTGGTTATCTTGTTGGAGAAGGTCTTCAATTTCGACGAAATGGTGCTTCTTCAGATGTATCAATTTTAGTTCCAAGTAGAATTTTTCTTTATTATTAATTTATAAAAATAATTCATTTTATTTGTTAAGCTTCTAGTGGTTTATGTATTGATGCTACTCGACAAAATCTTCGTTATAAAAAAAGTACTTCATCATATTGTTTTATTCAATTAAAACAAACTTCTATACAACAATGTCATGATCTCAAGTTTGTTTCTTTTTTGTTAAATATACATATCAGATTTATTTTTTTTGTTTTCTTTTATTAGACTTAGTATGTATGTTTATTTAAATACATATTTTGCTCCAGCATCAGATGTTCTTTCACATCCAGATTCGAATGCAACATTAATTAAAATACGGTCTATATAAAAAATAAATAAATAATAAATATTTATTAATGTTTGAAAATTTAATTTAGAGATGATGACCAAGATTCATTAGATCTTGATCGAATCGATGTGACACGTTCAAAAAATTTAATGAATACAAGTAATATTCCTAGTACAAGATCTATCACACCAATTTATGCAATATATGATCTAATACAAAACCTTCCGATTTGTTACGATGTTCCATCTGGTATTTATATAGAATTTGGTTTTGTTCGTGTAGATGTTAGTCCAACATTTTCATATGAACGAATTGTTTCTGTTCAATATAAGTAAATAATTTTATTTTTCTATATTAATACAATATATGAATATATTTTATTCTAAAGTTATACTTATTCAAATTGGCAATTCGATTGTAGCAGACGTTCTTGTAATAATACATCAACACAACGATATATTGTATCATTTCAATCAGCTTTTGTTGATTATACTAAGTATTGAAATTTTTCAATAATAATATTTCAAAATGTTATTTTTATTTTTGTTTTTTTAGTATGGCACTTAAATTTACCGATACAACAAAAACAGATATAACTTCTGCTGATAATTATATTCAACATTTACTTTGGCTTATTACACCTGAATATAAAGGTGAACCTGCTTATCGAAATTATACAATTGCAATGATTCTTATTTTTATTGCAATTAGTATTGTAGTTATGCATGTTTTACTATTTGGAGTAATGTGTCCATTTTAGGGACAAAAAAAAACACTTAATTTTGTTTAATTAAATGTTTTGTAATTTGTTGTTTTAGAAATTTTTATTAAAGAATAAGAATAAAGAAAACTGTTTAGTATGGTTCTTGATTATCTATTAAAATGTTTAAGAATACATATTGGTTGATTGTGTTGATGCTAAACGAATCAATTGTTTATTTGTTTTTTCTGTTTGTTGAATGTATTGCTTAAGTGTTGTTGATGTTCGATCTAAGATTCGTTGTAATAATTTTAATGCATCAGAATTAACAGATGAATGACGTTGATAAACAACAAGAACAATAACTGGAATATTTATTTGATGAAGTTTAGTAAATACTATTTTAAAAAAAGTATGTTAAATAAATAAATAAATGAATTAATAAATGACTTACAAGCAGCTGATAAACCTCGAATTGCATTTGGTGGTTCAATTGGTTTAATTATTTGTGTAATTTTATCATCATTTGGAATTATTGATGATTTAATATAACGAATAAATAAATTTGATTTATTTTCTAATTCACCTGCAATAGTAACATAATCCATGGATAAACGTGATTGAATAATATAAACAGGATTTGAAGTATTCAAATTTGACAAATTAAATTTGTTCAAAATCTATTTTATATTGAAATAGAAAAAAAAAAGTTCTATGATATTTTTTTATAAAATACTTGTTCGGTTAATGGCCAAATTCGATCAGATTTAATTGAAGAATTTAATTGAATAAGTACAAATGAACTTGATGCTAATCGATAAATACGATCAACACTTTGTGTTGAATATTGTTGTATTTTAATTTGATTAAATGATTTTTTTTCATTATTATTATCATCATCGGTAGATTTTTCATCTGTTGCATGTCCTATTAATTCCATATCATAATTGCACAAAATATGTGTAAAAGCAAATGCTATTATAAATAAATTTTAATTAATTTATATTTTTTATAAAATAAAAACTATGTTTTATTTTTACCTGAAGCAGTTGTACCTAAAGTAATTAATAAAGTTGAACATGGAATTTTGATTGTATCATTTTTTAAATCATCTCGCCAAATAATTGAAAATGGTAATCTAAATTTATATCCAATGTATATTGTGAAAGATTTGGAAAAAAAATGATATAATCGTCATGATCTCAATGAATTTATACTATAACTAAACTTTGGTGAATATACGATAGTTTATTCTACTCTCTCTTCGAATGAACTTCTTATATTGAATGATTTCCAACATACAGTAAAGATTTTGTCCTTATCGACTTATGTACACTTGCACATTAAATTTGTGATTTTTCTATAGACTTTTGAATAATATCATATAAAAGAATAGTTAATTTGACTTTTATATTAAATGTAGAAGAATCAATAATTAAATAAACGAACTAATTCAAATAGAATTTTCACGATATTTGTAATAAATATATGCTCATCTATGAAACATGATATTTTTTTCAATCCTATATGCATTATATATTATAAACAAAATACTCACTTATCAGGATCTCGACTTGATCGTTTTTGATCTTCTTCATCACTATCAATAGTTTCAATTTCTTCCGATGTTATATCACCATAACCATAAAGAACTGACATCTTCAATGAATACATAGAATTTTATAAAAACAAAAGAAAAATATGAATACTTTATTTTTATTTCGATTATAATAAAATGAATTATATATTTCTACAAGACATACAAAAATCTGACAGACAGAAAAAAAAAGAAAAGATTTTAATCTGTTTGCGTTTGTTTTGTTATTCCAGTTTGTTCAATAACCGTTGATTTTATGGGTAAAATTTCCATTTCTTGTTGTTGTTTTTCCATAAATGATTTTTTATTTATTTCATCAACACAAAAATGTACAAAACAACTAACAGGTATCCATATTAATAATGAAAATGTTAAAATCATTCCAACAATATTTCCTTCAAACCATTCACCACGTCGATTATTATTTAATGCATTTTCAATATAAGGACTTTTTCGATGTTTACCACCAATTGGTACAGATGATTGTAAATCAATTGAGTGTTTACATGTTATTTGTTGTTTTATTGTTTGATTTGATATATTATAAATATTAACATGATTAAAACAAAGATGTGCACGTCGTTTAAGTGCTGGACGTAATGTTATTGGTATAAGATCAATACAATGTTGTACAGTACGTGATAATTCAGTATTAAATTGAAAAAAACCTTTTCGTGTTGTATTTATTGTACATAATGTTAAATTTAAACCCATTTGACGCAAAAATAAATAACTTGTTTTCATTAAACCATTAAAAAATATTGAAAGATTTTTTGTTATATTTTCATTTAATATTGATAAACCTGTATTAAGATTTATTTCTTCTGTATTATTATTATTTGTATAAAATGGTGATGAACATATTCCACCAATATCATATGTATGAATTGATGATTGATAACCAAGTATATAATTATCTTTTTCAGTATTTGTTAATAACATTTGATGAGCAAGACAATAATTTTTTAATGATAAACTTATATTATTTGATAATGTATGAAGTAAATCAAATGGTAATGTTAAATTTGTATTAATATGATTAATTAATGTTATACGTTTTAATAAAAATCCTCCATATTCATTACGTGTTAATGTACGTAATAAAAAATTAAAATGTTCAATAAATGTATATATATAATAAATATTTGAATAAAATATTTTTTCATATAATAATTCATCAATAAATAAAGCTAATGAACAAAATGATATTGTTTTATATTGTATATCATCTGATTCACATCTTAATGTTAATAATTCATATATAAAATGTAAATCATGTAAAATTAATGAATTTTTTTGATATATATCTTCTTCTTGTTGTAAATTTTTCCATAAACTATCATTAACTAATTGAGGATAATATTGTAATAATTGTCGTTGAGAAAATTTTAATGTTATTGTTGAATTATTTGATAATGATATATAATAATAATATGTACCATTTAAATATATATAAATCTGTAATTGTGGATAAATAATTATACAAACACTTGAACGTTCTTCATCATGAATATGACCAAGATAAGTAAATTTATGTTTTATTTGTGTATTTATTGATTTATCAATAGAAATATTTGGTGAAAAAAAAATGCTCATTTGAATGAATAGTTACATTAAATGTTATATTACAAAGATTTAATGATAAATTTTGATTTGTTGTTATATATAAATCAATAGATGGTTTTGAAATTGATTCATTACAAAGAATATGTTGTGGTGAATATAGACTCAATATTGGAGGAAAATATATTGCAAGAAAAATAAAAGATATGATGAGATTCATGATGAATCTTTATCTATTTTTACATCTAAAAATGATAAGATCTATTACAAAAACCGAAAAAAAATATACTAAAATACAGGGTGGCCCAAAAGTCACGCAACAAAGAAACATTTCAATGTCTCAACTACGGTTCGAGCAAACGGACTGATCTTTTCACTACGAATAAAGGCGTGCTCACACTCCATATCCATAAAAACAAGGTTACAGAGAATCTTTCTTAAGTGCCACCATTAACTTAAACAAAAAAAATTTACTTTCTCAAGTATAGGAGAAAAAACAATATACAGAGTGGTACAAGGGTCACTTTACAGAAAAAAAATGAATATCTTCATTACGGCTCAAGCAGATGAGCGGTTTTTTTTTGCTTATGATAAAGGTATGTTCAAGCTTTATATCTATAAAGACAAGCCTAGGGAGACGCTTTGTTAAATATATTTTCCTTTCCCCTATCTGTAAAAAAGTCAATATTTTTTGCTAAATTTAATAATGGTATTTAAGAAAGGTTCTTTGTAGCCTTATCTTTATGGACATGAAGTGTGCGCATGTCTTTATTCGTAGTAAAAAGATCAGTCCGTTTGCTCGAACCGTAGTTGAGATATTGAAATGTTTCTTTGTTGCGTGACTTTTGGGCCACCCGATATAGTACTACAATTATGTATACAGTTGATTTCCTATGAGCTATGTACATATATGAATGAATGAGATTTTTTAAATTTAAAAAATAAAAAAAATAAAAACTTTTCATAAATGTATAATATATATTTTGTTCAGATGAGTTAATTGAGTAAGTTTGTAACATATAGAGTATATTTTAAGCTTTCTTCTTATTATCTTTAACATTGTTAATTCCTAAATCTAAAATAATCAATTAGATTCTATAGAATATATTTAAATTAAAGATTATTATTACGTATTAAGAGCAATGTATACATCTCTCCAATGAAGTATAATCCAATGATAAAGAATATAGCACCAAGAAAATATAAATTACGATAGATGTATGAGAGTTCATTCAATATTGGATAAAGCCAAAGACTTGTTTTAAATTCAAGCCAATGTGTATAATTTAGATAATGAAGCCTTAAAATAAATATTTTAGAATAATTTTTAAAAACAATTATATTTACCAAGCTGTATATCCACTAGCTAGAATTAAAAGACATGAAAGACCTATTTTTCGTGACGGATAATGATGATAATGTAAAAGACTTTCAAGCCAAATAGCCACTGCTGGTAATGTATGCTAAAAAAAATAATAAAATCATACGAATATTTTCAAAAATAAAATTAATTTTTGAAAACATACCATAACATGATTATAAATAGGTGGAATAAATTTGTCTAATGATTCTGGAAAAATTAATTTTCGATCAAAATGGTATAAACCCCAAAATGAAAGACACACAAACTAGATACAATTACAAATTTAAATCTGTTTATATTTTTTTATTATTATTAAAAAACAAATTTTTTATTACTGTTCCTATTGGAAAAGCCGCACTAGCAAATAATAAATCACGTATTTTTTGTAATATTGAACGTTCTTCTAATAGGACTGTATTTGAACCAAAAAAGAAATTAATTATACATAATACATAATAAAATATATGTAGATACTAAATTTTCAAATAATTTCATATATAAAAAATAATCAAAAAATCTATTCACCATATTTAATATTGTTAGAAAACTATGTTTTCCTCCTGAACCAATCACTATTTTTTCCATTATTATTTGTTGAATTTCATATGTACAACCCCAATACAGAGCACCAATAGCAAATAATGATAAAATAAAACCAATATAATCTCTGATTGGCATATTTATCTTAAAAACACAATGATTTAATATACTTATTCAAAAACAAAAAGAAAGAAATAAGCACGATTTGAAATGTTTATATATCTTATAAAAAAAAAGAGATAAATCAAATTGAAATATATACACAAACAAAACTAAGAATCATCATTTAATCAGCTGTTTCAAGCACACGTTGTTTTACTCTTGTTGGAGATACAACAGGTACACGATTACGTTCATCTAAAATAAAAATAAATGAAACATAAAAAAAAATAATAGATTTAATTCATATTTACCCTCACGACGTTGTGGAATATTTGGTAAACGATTAATTTGACGTTCATCTTCAGCTCGAATTAATTCATCTAATTCGGCTTCGACATCTTCTTCATCAGCTCGACTTAAACCACCAGCTAAAAGATTTGATACTTCCTATAAAAAACAAAAAAACAAAAAAAAAAGTAAAGAGTTTAATTCAATAAGAATCATACATTTTGATATTCAATTGCTTCACGTGAATCTTCCATTAATTTTTCAATATCTTCAATTTTAAGTATTTCATTCATTCGTTTTAATGCTTCTGTTCCTTGTTTTAAACTATTGACAACATTAACTTGTACTTGAGCAAATTCTAATTCATGTGTCTAATTATTATAAAAAATAAAATAAAATAAATAATTAACAAAAAAAAAATAATATATTACCATTCGTTCAACATTTTCCAATATATTTTCACTTTTATTAAGTTGTGTTTCAAGCATTTTTTTCTTTCGAAGTAAAAGTAATGCTCGACTAAAAATTGTTTTTTTTTTTGTATATAAAAATAAATCAATATGAAATTAAATATTCAAATTACTCTTTTTGTCCATTTTTTAATAATTGTTTAGCAACTTCACGTTCACGTTCAAGTTGATCTTCAATTCTTCGTCGATTTTGATTTAATCGATCACGTTGTTGTTTTAATTGCTAAACCAAAAAATAAAAAATAAAAATTAAATAAATGTTTGAAAAATGATTTATTTGTTACAAGTATTGCGCGATCCTGCTCTGTAATTGCTGGTTGTTTGGGACTTTTATGCGATTTTTTACCAAATATATTTCCCATCTAGAATGATTAAATAATATAACGGATATTTCTTTTTATAACAATAAAATCAATCATTTCTTTTTTTGTCTTTCTTTTAAAAAAAAAGGAATAGTTTTATAATCTATTGTTTTTTTCCACCCCAAGAAAAAAATCCTTTAACAAAACCAGTCAGACCAGCTTGTTGCTGTTGTTGTTGTCCTCTATCGGTCAATGTTGATGGTGCTTGACGTCTACTTTGAACTTTATCATCTAATGATGGAAATGTTAAATGATTAAGTGCTAAATCGAAAAGAACCGGTTTGCATGGAATTGGTTTAAATGGTGGTGGTAATGAAACAATATTAAGACGATTTTTATTTGTTAATGATGAATCTTCAAAATAAGTATCCAAACGATCGATTAATGACTATAAAAAAAGAAAATAAACAAAATAAGATAAGAATTCTAAATGGATAATTATTACTTTTTTTTCCAATTCTTTTTGCTCATCAAGTGTAAGAGCTTCATCAAATGTCTGTTGAATTGTACCAACTTTAGGAGAAGCACTACCAATTGGTGTTGATGTAGCTGATGTTTGAATTTGATATTTAACCTCGTCAAGTTTTGATTGAATAAAAGCAAATTCATTTAATAATGACTAAATTAAAAGATTTTATATTTAAATCAAATTATCAAGATGCTTGTAGCTTGTCAATGGGAGTATTTGTTGACAAATACCATCCGATACAAAACAAAAAGCGGTAAACGTAATATTCTTCATTGCCAAAAGATCTCTGATTCTGTCTTAACTTGAACAAAGATTTATCGTACGACTACGGGCGAAACTGAATGAACACAACTCAACAAAAGATAAATTTTCTATTTTCCCAGAAAAAAAAATTTGGTATCAAACAAGATATAATCTCTGTATTTTTGTTACTTTTTTAAAGTTTCAACGGAGTATCTAACTGTAAAAAAACTTTCCTATAGATTATTTTCATACTTGATAATTAATTTCACTTGTTTTTGGTTGTTGTCCATCATTAGCTAATTTTTTTGCTTGATCCATATATAGTTCAGTTTTATTGACTAATGCAGCCGATTCTTTAAAACGTTTTTGTTGAACAAATGATATTGCTATATAAAATGATCTTCAAAAATCGTAAAAATAAAATCGAATATTTTATATTTTTTAAATAATTAATCAAACCTGCAAGCCTTATAAACAATTGTTTGAAAAGTAATATCAGATTGAATTGTTTTATCATTTTGTAAAGCCGGTATTGCAAGAATATCATTTAAAAACTAATATTTATTAATTAATTAAATAAAACTAAATAAATAATATCTTACTTGTAATAATAAATCATACATTCGAATAATATCAGCAGCTTTTGTTATTTTTTTAGCTGATGTTCCATCATTTTTATTTGTATCCGATGTAGTTGTTTTAAATATTTGTTGTTTACCATTATCAATCATTGCTAAATTACGTTCAATCATTTTAGATAAACGAATCCATGCAATATAACTATAAAGCCAAACACCATCGGATAATTTTTCATTACTGTCACGTGTTGTACTACTAGC
>JAJEKB010019629.1:0-12923 GCA_022393335.1 Macrotrachela quadricornifera
AAAAAAAAGTAAGACGTTACTCACTGACAGAAAAAAATTCTTTACTACAAAAAAAAACTTCAAATTCTGTCAAACAAAATGTTCAGGAAAAGAAAATTAAAAATTTTCTAGGGGTAATACAACACACGGCAATTGTCGTCTAATATTTGCCTTTAAAATGTTGTTAAAAATTACAAACACACACTCTTTTTTTTGAAAAAATTCCTTTCAAGGAAAACACATTGAAAGAAAAGAATAGTTACGAGAATACATCCAACAAAATAAAATGAATGTCATTAATAGGCATGCACCGAACCCGAACTCACGTTCGGGGTTCGATACCGAACAGTAAACGTTCGAGTTCGGTTCGGGTTCGGCCTATACGTTCGAGTTCGAGTTCGGGTTCGGGAGGTGATGATCGAACTCTAACAGCGTAGAGCATATAGATGCTTCTCCTGACATTTTTGGAGAGATATTACTACGAATACACTAAGTATGTAAAAGCCCGAACCGTTCGGGCTTGGTGGGCGAACCCGAACGGTTCGAGTTCGTATATGCTTATTATATTCGTAGCGATATCTCTTCAAAAGTGTCAGGAGATGCATCTACGCGCTCTGCGCTGTCAGAGTTCGGTCATCACCCCCCGAACCCGAACTCGAACTCGAACGTATAGGCCGAACCCGAACTCGAACTCATCGAACCCGAACTCGAACTCATCGAACCCGAACATTCGGGTTCGGTGCATGCCTAGTCATTAACAGAGAATGTATTCATTACTTAAACGACATTATTTGTCATAATATTTTCTAAAATATACAAACAATTAACAACGTTTACTAGTAAGAAATTAATTGATTTTGACTAATCGAAATTTCAATAGCGAAGTCAGCATTTTTGAATTCATACAAAATTATCATTAATTTATAACCCAGCTACAACTACTTCTAATACATCATCATCATTAATTGATATATTACACAAAATACTATAAAAGAGAAGTCTTCAATGATTGCAAATACAACTTGCTCTGAATTATTAATTGTAGGCTACTCTCAGATCACTACCTAATATTGAACGAGTAGTAGGAATGCTCGAATCTTTTTATTCGAATGTATTTAAGATATTTAAAAAGTTTTTGATCTTTCAAAAATTATATTCATAGAAAAAAATATTATATTAAGCTGTTTATACCAAATTTTCAAAGCAGGCATTCTAATGTTCAATACAAATTTAGACAAGTGTCTTATTGAACTCTTTTTTTTTTATTGCTTTCATGTTTGACTAGATAGGAAGTGGTATGATCATCTTGGGTGTTAATTTTTGGTATGGGAAAACGATCAACACAAGTCAATAAAGATTCGATATTGTATTTTTTGGAAGACTTGTAATGGTATATCTTTTTAAAAAATCAAAATTTTATTATCTACCTCACCCGAGATAAGTGTGAAATAAAAAATATTGTAAACATTTTGGCACGTTCAATATATATATATATATACTTAGTGTTAGCGACGACGAATGTCCTCGCTGCTAGTTCTCTTTCTTCCCTTCTATGCATCACTTTTAGGGACAATCTTTCTCCTTTGCATTCACATAGTGTTTTGTGTTTCTTCGTTTCATGTTCTGTTTTTCGAGAAAGAATGTTATCTTTGATACCATTCTTTTGCTGGTTCTCTTTCTTATATATGTTTGTAGTCTGCTTTTATATTCGTTTTTTAATATACGTTTTGATATACATTTATCAATGAGTGTACTCTCTCTTTTCCCACTTGCAGACAGAGTTTAGCTAGACAGAGAGCTCACACTAAGGTAGGACCAAAAGTTCGTGTAATATTATATAAAAATAAGGACATTTTTTTAATTTTATTCTATTAAATGTTGAGAATAATTTTCATTATTATTTATATCAAGTTCGATCCTTGCGACACAAATTGTGAAAATTTTAGATACTTTGGATCCTGCATGAGCTAATCATGTTTCATTTATTTAATCACTTAAACTGCGTTCAATAGAATTAGTTAACCAAAAACTAGATAATATCAAGCCTAGCCTATATGGAAGATATGACGTTATACTAATGCCTTCTTCTTTTACTTAACTAATAACATCGGGTCAGTATGAAGTCACCGATGAGCATCAAATAATTTTGTACATCTTGAATCTAATGAATTCATAGGCTGTCACTAGTAGTGCTACAACCGAGCTGACATGATCGAACAAAATGAATTAGAACGCAGTTTTTTCGTTGTTTTTTAATACTTAATTTTATTTTATATAGTTTTGTAGAATTTTCAACCTTTACAGATCTTAAATACGGTCATCATTAGTACAATAACAAAAACAAAATACATAAAAAGATGTTAAATAATCCTTGATACCTGGTGCAAACTACTTCACTCTCAAGTTATTCATATCTCTATGATCAAACAAAATTTTGCCGAATTTTTATAATAAATGAGATATGATTTTCTCAGGTAGGATCCAAGGTACCTACAGTTTTTTTCAAAAAAAACTTTTAACAAATTGTCTTAGAAGGATCGAATTTGATTTAAATAATAATGACAATTATCCTCAACATTTGATCAGACCTAAATATAAACTGGATGACTATGGTTAACACTTAGCATGTCATATTTTCATTACTAAATACGTTTAATTCACAAGTAAAATACACAAGTAATGCTCGTCTGCAGACTCGCTTAGCTCTTTCTCGTAGAAGTGATGTTTCTGAACTATCAACAAATTGCTTATTTACGTGATTCCATGATTCAAAATCAGCACATTCACGTTGCATTATTCTGCCAAGTGCACCTATCTACACGTTTGAGTTTAGCATTCTGAGCACAAAGTTGGACTCATTTTTTTTCAGCACTATGATAAGATTAGTAAATTTTATTATACGCTACTCTTGCCACCTGAATATCATCACAGAGCATAGATTCTGGCTTTTATCTCGAATATCTGTGGCTAACTTTTATAATAAAATATTTATGGTTAGCAACTAGATAATAATTGATAGTTAATTAATTAATAAAAACTGACCTCAGATTTGGGCTCCTCGCCCTCGATTACCCTATGGTCAATTTTTATGAAAAAAATTAATAACTAATAATTAATAACCAGTCATTCATTATTAACTAATTAATTAATTAGTAAAAACTGATCTCAGATTCATGCTCCCCGCTCTCGATTACTCTTTCGTCAAGTTTTAATAATCAGTTAATAATTAATAATTAATAATCAATTCATCGTTAATAATTAGTTAATTAGTGAAAACTGACCTCAGATTCGCGCTCCCCGCCCTCAGTTACGCCTTGGTGAAGCTTTATGGAAGATAAACTCGCCTATTTCTAACTTATTTTTGAGCCAATTAAAGAAGTGCGAACACACAAGCAAGCAAGCAGACAATTAATGTTCACTGAACTCTTCTCTACGAGAAAGAGAATAGGTTTATTATGACACCTGTGCTCTTGCGAAGATACTTTAAGGTTTCATATCGATTTACCGAACCTAAAAGCATCGAAGAATGACTTTCTAAACTTCTTTACGTTTCGTAAATTGATACGAAGCGGTAAAGAATCTTCACATGCACACTAGTTTTTCTAATAAACCAATTTTCTTTTATAGTGTAGAAACGAATAAAACTTTTTAAAGTGCATTTACATTCATATCGAATTGAGAAAAGCTCTATATGAAACAAAAGTATGCCCGGGTAGCTCAGTCGGTAGAGCGTGTGGCTTTTAACCACAATGTCCAGGGTTCGAGCCCCTGCTCGGGCGGACTTCTTTTTCGTTTTTTATTTCTTTCATTTATTTTCAACCTATGATATTATACTACACTGTTGCTAAATAGTGCTCGTCTAAAGACTCGCTCAGCTCTTTCTCGTAGAAATCGTGTTTCTAAACTACCGTCAAGCTATTCATTTATAAAATTAAAAACACCGAAGTCAGATTCAAGTTCCTGGATATTAACTCCCTTTGACCAAACCTTATAAAAACAAATCTTTTTTTGTTAAAAACTTCTTGTTTATTTAAAAAATTGAGCTGCAAAAAATTTTTAGAACACAGGCTTCAGATTTGAATTCCTCGTCATCGTTTACCCTTCGGTCAACCCTTATAAAAAAATTTTTTTTGTAAAAAAGTAGTTCTTTGTGTAAAAAATGATTCTTCAAAAAATTATAAAAAACTAATATCAGATTCGAGTTCCTCGACCCCGATTACCCTTCGGTTAAGTTTTATAGAAAATATTAATAAAATGTTTTTTTGACCTTGTGCGGACATACAAGCAAGCAATCAAGCAGACAATTTATGTTTGCAAGACTCTTCTCTACGTGAAAGAGAATTACAAAATGTAACTTCTGAAGCTCTACAATTTACACGTAAGGAAAGTTAGCAGCGGATTCGAGTAATCCTTGCTGACATTCGCTCCTGAAACTGTGCTATTGTTTTAAATGATTGTGCTGGATGCAGAATTTAATTCTGCATCCAGCACAATCATTTAAAACAATAGCACAGTTTCAGGAGCGAATGTCAGCAAGGATTACTATCCAAAATCCTCCAAAAACCAAGTATTTTGGCCCAAACATCTACTTTTTGGCCGATGACCCCCCTCGAAAATGGTACCATTCGACGCAGAATTAAATTCTGCATCCAGCACAACCATTTAAAACAATAGCACAGCTTCAGGAGCGAATGTCAGCAAGGATTACTCGAATCCGCTGCTAACTTTCCTTACGTACAATTTACATAGAACAATTAATTCTATAGTTGGACTTTTCGTTTTTAAAATCGACAAAATTTGGAACGATCAACTTTTGACCCTTCGAAACCAATAATTTATTGGTCGCACAAAATTTTTCTTATTTTAAAAATAAAGGATGCATATATAAAATAAATTGTAGAGATTTTCACGTTACATTCTGTGGTGTATTTTATTTATCTGATTTAACGTATTTATTAATGAAAATATGACATCCAAAGTGTGCCCATTCATTACTGGTCACCCGGTATATAAGAAGAATGAGAAGAAACAGAATAATCAGCAAATGGAATCATTCTTTGTTTTTGCATTAAATACTGATAATTATCGGTTTTTTTTAATAAAAGCTGAAAATATTTCAGAAAACAGGTGTTAGTAAAATAGAAATAATTATAATGTCATATTCTAATGATGTCGACGTTTACCAAATCGTCTTCTGTTGATACTTTTAGAATCATCAATTAGTAATGAGGCTGCATGAATATTTCCTTGACTTCCATCAACTCCTATGTCATTTAGATCATATGTTGGTGCATTATTATCTTTGATATTAAATAGTAATGCAAGAATTTCTTGAATACGTTGTTTTAATGTCTTCTGAAAATTAATATCACCAGTACTCAGACCAATTGAAAGTGTTGCTGTAAGAAAATGAAATTTTTTTCCATTTTGAATAGCAACAGTAGCTTCTCGAATCTGTTCTTCGGTTGGAGCAATCGCAAATAAACGATCAAAATTTTTATCACCTATATCTTTACGTAAATCATTAAAAAATCGTTCAGTAGCATCAATTGCTAATTTTGCTGCATCAAAACTAGAAACATTTGATGTAAAAATATTAGATATTAAATAGAACACTTACTGAAGATGATAATGAGGAGAATATACAGGTGTCATTGAATCTTTATTAATACCACCAATAGCTGGAAAATGAGCTGTTGCATCCATTACAGAACCATGTGAACATTTAACTACATTTGTTGGTTTTGTTACTGGTTCTTTATTTGCATTAAATTGATCTGACATATAACCACTAGTTAATAAACCTTGTTGATTAACGTCAGGTAAAATATTATTTGTACAATCATAATATTCCATTGGACATGTTTTTAAAATAAATTGTTGTATAATATTCTATAAATAATGAAAAAAATCTATTATTTTATTCCAAATAATCTTAATCTTACACATGAGGATTTGATTTTTTTACATCCGTCATTGGAACATGTAGCTTGATTAGGTCCAGCTATTGGACCAATATCTTCTTGAATACCAATACGATCATTTATTTCTGTTTTACCCATTTCAACCCAATTTGAATGAGAATAAAAATCTTGTAATGTATGAAGTAAATCTCCTATTCTTCCACGAGCTGCACTTAAATCTTTCTTAGGATCATTTACATCTTCAATGACTAAAAAAACGAAAAATAATTGATAATATTATTTTCAATTTATTTTACCTTTCTTTCGCAATTGCATTATTCGACGATTAGCCTCTACAAATGATTCACTATCAAAATGAGCTGTTGGTAAATTTTTTGTTGCAGAATTTAAATCGACTAGAGCATCTCTCACTTGAATTTTATCAATTATAGATTTTAATGGATAAGAATATAATTGTATTTGATCATTTGTCCAATTAGGATGAGCTAGTTGATAAAGTTCATCAATCGTATGTTCAGCTTTAAAATTATCGGGATTAAAATTAGATTTTTTTCGAGATTGAAGATCAAGAAAATAACGAGCAAGACTTCGAATAAATCCAAGTTGAACCATATCAGTATGAGTTACACCTAAGATTAACATGAAAAATGAAAAATTTCATTATTATAAAATAATAATATTTACTATCTCCAGCTTGACCACCAAATCGAATCACTGGATGAGGAATAAAACCTGTTGTAACACAAATGAGTATACAAACATACAGACTAAAAAATGTATTCATATTTTGTATCGTTACGTCTGTAGATGAATGTGTTCTCTAATGTCATAAAAAGAATGTCAGAAATAATTTTTTTCGCCCTTTAATATCATGATATTCTTTTATATATGCATGAAATAAATATATTATATGCCAAGGTGGAATTTAAATCGTCTGATTCACGTTCGATTACATGCTTCAATATTTACGATAATTGGTCGTTGAATATGTATCCAATGAATAAGTACGTATAAATATTCTAGTTATTCATCATACATTACTCGTATAAATCAACACTGTTTTTTTCTTTACCTAGAACGAAAAGAGAAGTCTTATAAAACATCATAGTATATTACATTAGGTGGGAATTTGGGTTTTTTTTCTTTCATTTATTTATTAAAAAGAAATGACAGTCATCAAATATTGATTAAGAAAATTATGAAAAATTCTCTTAATTACATATATATGTCTTGCCATAGTTTTACTATGCTTGATCAAAACAAATGATATCTATGTCTAATAATTTAAATAAATTATGACTGTTCTTTAGAAACATACCATATCCTGTTTTATTTCTACTGAAACGAATTGTTGTGCTTTGTTACTCTCACACTATTACTATTTTGTCATTTGTCTCTCAAAGAAACTGCTAAAGTCAATGAACGTTATTGATCTAAAAATTGTGTTTATGAATGTTTTTATTGAGTAAGAATAAAGATAGAAAAATGATGTAACAAGAATGTATATCATTATGAAGTTTACTATAGGAAAGAAAAAAAAATGCAATCATGAAGTATTAGTAGTGCAATTTTTGTTGTTCTGTTCCTTGTGCTCGTATAGAATACCTTTATAAAAAAAAACCTTGACAGTAGTGGGATTCGAACCCACGCCACAAGTGACCAGTACCTGAAACTGGCGCCTTTAATTCCATTCAAATATCTTATAACTAATGTGTCAAAAGCCCACAATCAATGCGTGAAACGATCAACAATAGTATTAGAATACTTTATAGACCGCTCGGCCATACTGTCATTACGATTCAAACTGAATCAGTCGGATTATTGAGATATTCCCAATCGATTTCCTATCAAGACTCCGAAAGGAATAGAATGGATCGATAAAAAATTATCATCCGGGGAATATCTGGACTGATTTCACGTTTAGATTAGTTTAATTGACTA
This sequence comes from Macrotrachela quadricornifera, assembly GCA_022393335.1. Lineage (NCBI taxonomy): Eukaryota > Metazoa > Rotifera > Eurotatoria > Philodinida > Philodinidae > Macrotrachela > Macrotrachela quadricornifera. The sequence continues at coordinate 7,845 of JAJEKB010019629.1, forward strand.
TTAAATTCTGTCTTGGGAATAGTTAAAATTCCCAAAGATCTATCACAATTTAGCATTTATAAACAGGGTTCTCGATTAGGAGGGGGGGGGGTCTAGCCTCCACCAAAATTTGAAAATATGCCCGAGTTTCTGGAAAACTTCCTAATACTTTTTGCCAAGTTTTTGAGAACTGCATGGTAAATTTGAACAGAAACTAGGTTTTCAGGTTTTATTCACTATTTTTCTGGCAGAAAGTCGTTGTATTAGGTATTCTTTGTTTAATTTCTGACAGAAAATCAGATGAGATACTTTCTACGAAAATCCTCCGGCTTTCTGTCAATTTTTTTGCCCCTCCCACTTTTCAAAACAATCGAGAACCATGTTCATAAATATGACTTCTTTTGATCCAAATGTTGTTAAGTATCATTAGTTTGTCAGAAAAATATAGATTTTTAGTTTTTTCTATTGATAAAGTACTTCATAAGAAAGTCTGTCGAAGTAAAAATTAAGTTGGGCATAGTCTAATACACTTTCACAATTTATTTGAATGTTATTTATTTATTTACAATATGTTTTGAAGAAGACAGTTTTCAATTTTATGTAAAATTTGTAGAAATAAATTAATTACAAAACAGAATAAACATTAAAAAAAACGACTAGATTGTATATTTTACTTTGACTTAATAGTAACATTAAACACAAGACGATAATTGTAGTGATTACAGAGGTTAAATTCTTCTTCGTGTCATTATTTAATTGTACTAAAATGTATAGCCTGTGTCGCTCCTCTCATTTCTGCTCGGTTTTATAATCAATTTATTTTTCGGGTGATTGAATCCGTTCGCCATTGTTGTTCCATATATGACGTACATCCGATCATCGTAAATGACTGCATATAGTTCAATATAGCAGCGTTTCCGATCTTATTCCTACAAGCCTCTACTAAATGGAACGAGAACATAATTCTCTATTATCCTCCCTTCACCTAAATTATGAGTAGTAAAATACCATCTACTGTTCATTGTGTCGATAAGATAAACTTAAAATAATAAAAACATTTTGTATAGTATTCGATAAAAACTCTCAATACGATGCAAATACGCCACTCGAATACAACACGTTTATATAGCAGCGAAAATGACTGCCGTATACAGTACAGTATCGTACTGCTTGATCTGGGGTATATTAGTAATGTGCATCCCCGAACAAGTCTTTCCCTCTCCTCCGCTCTTCCGCTATATTTTTCCTGAGCTGCAAAATTTTATATTAAATTTAGCTTCAAATAGAAATACAGTTTAAGTGTTCTATTCTAGTATGATGCATAGTCTCTATTCGCTCGATTAGGCACTGTACATACTTTTTCATACTATCAACCAGTATCTCAGCTAAATTAATTAACAGATTATTCCACATTGCTGTTATTGTTCGAATTGCCTTTTTACTTATTATATCACTCATAATTGACCAAATATTTTCAAATGGATTTTCATCCGAAGACGAAGCAAACTACGATAAAAGTAAGTTGAATTTGGTTGTCATATTACCACTCGATCGCCAAACGGCATTTCTATTTAGAATTATTATTTCTTTGTAAAAAACTGATTTGTAGGACCGTCAGAAAATTGATGTTCGGTAGTAGGCAAAAGACCATCTTTACACAAGTCATACATAAAATCACATGTCAAGTTCTGATTGTAATGAGAATATTCAGAGAGTAACAAAAGAACTTTCTCATTTATTTAAGTTCGAAAGCTGGATATACCTCTATTACATAATACCATAATTTTATGTGAAATAATTTCTAAGGAAATACTATAAAAAAATTTGGCAATAAAATTATCTTGGCGAAAATTAAAGAAAATCATTACTATCCATTTTTTCGTAAAACTGTTTCTATAATTAAGCAAATCAGGCTGTATTGAGACTGTCATATTCTAATTTCAATCATGAAAAGTTTTCGCTTGTCCTCAGTAAAACCAAAAATTTTCTTGCATTTTACCAAAAAAATAATATTATCTCCTCAAGAAAATTGTGATAATATCTTCTCAATCTTTGTATCCTTGAGTCAATCCTAATCATGTTCTCTAATTAAAATATGTTTACAAATTTGGAGAGATTTATAAGATGCATTATGTAAAATTTTTCTACATATATTTACGCTGTTCAATTCCATATATCTATAATATTATTGTAAAATCAAATAGCTTTTTAAAATCAAATGATATTAGAAATGTCACAGCGCTAGAGAGATAAATGTTCCCAACATTTTTTCAGCGAAATTTTTTGCGTCTTGAAAAAGATCATCTTCATTGTCAAATTCTTGAATACCCCGATTAGTATCTTCATTGCCATCAGGATCTTCATCCGCTTGATGATAATTAACTGAATCATCATTATCCCAAAATTCTTGACCAAAATCATCACTTGCTATTTGACGTACAGTCCATGCATCAAAGCAAAGATTTGGATCTGTCATATAGTCGTATGGAATGTAACAATAACCATTATCTCCCTTTAAAAAAAAAACGTTTAATCGATATTTTATAATGAAGTCATTTATTTTCTCATACCCAATATTTTCCCCAAGAATTTCGAACAATGAATGAGTTTGATTGATCACTATAGCCAACAGCTAGAAGAGCATGACTAAAAAAAACAAATAGAAGAAAGTAGTATTCATTTTGAATACAACATTTTAAAGCTCTCTCAGAAAATAACGATTGAATCGACTATTCATTTTTCAGTTGATGAGAGTTTCTTACTATCAGAAATCAGTTTCAAGATAAAACTCCGAGAAAACTTGCAATAGAAAAATATCTTTATTCAAACAGACAAAGTTATGGGAAAATGCATATACATATTCATAGTGAAACCATGATTATGAGCCATTAACGCTGTTTTCACGCAAATAAACACGTTTTTACTGTTTTTAAAATCAGCGTTGATGGCTCACAATCACCGTCTCATTCTGAGCGTTTAATTGCATTTTTCAAATTTTTGTCTGCTCGAATGACAAACTAACCTGCCATGTGCTTCTCGACCTTGTTCATACATGTCAGGCATTGGCACAACGCCTGATTTGGCTGCCTTATCAAATGATGTAAATAATCTTAAACCAAAAGCAAATGGAAAACCTTGTGCTAAACAAGATTTCATTTGATATAAATCTATTTCAACTTGAAAAGCTTCAGTAATTTTATAATCATCAGCTGATTGATAAGTTTTATTGCTAGGACGTTCATTGACTCTTTCCACATCATAAGGCCACATTGATTCTAAGCAAACACCAAATTGTGCCAATGTTTCAATACCATTTGTCATAGAACAACCGGAATCAGCAAGATAACCTGATTCATTATTGTGTGCACGGGCATTGTAATATATGAAGAGACGACTTACATCAATTTCATAACCATTTGCTCTCTTTGTCAAATATTCATAGGCTCCTATGAGATATAATAATAATAAAAAACATTTTTAAAAAAATCTGTTAATCTTACCGGCAAGAGAATTAGCTACACTGAAAGCATAATAGAAAAAAGAAAATATTATTTGACAAAAATGATTTGTATATTTATAATTACCAACTGCCGATTCTTGATTGATCCTCGACAGGTGTCATGTTTGGTCGAAGATCAACTTTTGGTGGTAATTGTTCATTACTATAGAGAACATGATCAGCAAATGATTGGCGTAATTCAGCTCTCTGTGGCAAATGATTCGAGTGTCTTATACCATTTAGACGACATGCTCGTGATTCAATACGATTTAATAAATATCTATGTCGTGGCATTTTGCTTAATACGTTCTCTACCAAATACAATTAAAAATTAGATCGTCTAAAATATCATATAGTTTGTTGTTGAAGATATAAGAATACATCAATAGATACAAAACACTTTCCACTTATTCGTTGAATTCATATCAAAGAAAAAAATGTTCAAAAAGCTCTTATGATCGGAGTTGATCTCTTTGAATAGATATATTAAGGAAAAATAACTAATCAGAGAATTCATCAGTCTCATATTAGTTGATTAAGGCCATCGTATGTTCTACTTAGACTATAAATGAACTAAAGTTTTTTATTAAAATTTGATTGAATATTTGTTGCAATCAATCAAATTTTAAATAGATTTCTTCACTCTTATACTAAAAGGAAACCATAGAGTTGTCTTAGTTATATTGGAGAGAGAATTATGGATATACTCTATCAGTTATCAAAGACAACCCTATGTTTTATCCTTATTAGTCGAGAGTCAATTAATTCTACATTTTGATTGATTATACGAAATAATCAATCAAATATCGGAAGTGATTCTTCTTAAAAACTCTTTCTCTAACGATAAGATCAAGTCATCAAATTTTCGTTTAACAAGTAACTGATCGATTTTGAGAACTGCTCTTTTCTAGTTCAATCAGATTAAGTACTATCCAAAGAGCTGTACGATCAAGTCTATTCTTATAAAGGATACTGTTCAAAAGAGTTGCTCAACGGCAGGAACTAAATTAGAACTATTAACCTTCTGTTCATAAAACATCGTAACTTTTTCTACACTTACAGCAAACAGTATCCTATATTTTGAAAATTTACATTTGGCAGTCAAAAAAAAATGTCTATCAATCCTTGTTCTTTACTTTCCTGTCATAAAACATTTCATGGCATTAAATATTTTTCTTTTTTTTTTCAATCACTCTCTTTGAATGTTTCACGAGCGTCATGAAGCCTATATAGTAAGGAAAGCAACCCTTATTAACATGAACAGAACGATAGTTTCTTCATAAGAGAGATGATGAAGGACGCACAAAATGCTTTTATTTACTGTAACAACGGGAGAAACTTTACGTGCGTTGCTACTTGCTGACGTAAAACTTTGCTTTATACATCTTCTATTGCATGTCGTTAAAAACAAAACAAAACTTTTTTCATTGTGTATCATAATATAAACTATTGATCGATAAAACAATCTTATACAGTAATGACACAATTCACATGTGTTCATGTATTGAGGGAATACATTTGTAGAAATTAACTGATCTTTATTCATTATAAACGTTTGTTAACCCTTTGAGGACCGACTTCTTTTTATAAAAGAACTAAAG
>JAJEKB010019631.1:3062-24023 GCA_022393335.1 Macrotrachela quadricornifera
TATCTCTGTTTGGTAATAAATTTGATGTAAACTATGAGAGTATAGAATCAAACAGTGGGGAAAAACTTTTGTTCGGGGTGTATATTCTGATAGAGAAAAAATTTGCATCGAATGAACATATTCTTGATGAGTTTTAGACGGAAAATAATGATCTTACAAGCCAAAAACTGATTTTTAGCTCGATCTTTAGTACTAAAGGTTTTCCTCATTTTCTGTTGGATTTTGAAGAAAAAAAGACATTTGTAATCAGGACAGTGAGTTCCATCGATTTATAAATGTGACAACTGAAGCGAAGACAGAAGATTTTTTCGAATACCTGAGGAGTACTTCAGATACAAAAATTGTCTTATTGCGAAATATAAAACAAAATTATAGAAAATGATTAGAATGCATCAGGCTATTGAAATGAACGCTGATTTTTGCCCGAAGCAAGTCATATATTAATTTTGATGGTTGTGTCAATATTAGAGACATATTTTTTTTATCGATTTTAGACGTCTATCTTGTAAACCATTGCAGTCATTATAAACAAACTTGTTTCATCATGAACTTTTATATTATGATAGAACTTGATATAATCTACAAAATTGCCCGGTGACTTCTACTTTTCTGATTAATAGACGTAAAAAACTTGTTTTTTCTTATAAGGTTAGATTTTGCTTGAATTTTGTATAAGTGTCGAAATTGGGGAAAGTACTCCTAATAAAGACAGATAAAGATCATCATTGTAGACCGCTAATTGCTGTATAAAAACATTGGAAAGAAAATGTTGTTTATAAACTGTTTGAAAGAGAAGCAACCAGGATTTATGTATATATATATAAATAATTTATCTTACATACAAAATAGTCGCGTACGAACTCAAACACGATAAGACCAATTTTTGCTGTCGATATTGGGAACATTTTTTGTATGCATTTTATTCAATGAAAAATTATTGAAATTATTTTGACGATTGCAATGTGTAATTGAAGTCTATTCTAAAGGTCAAACGAATGCTGACGTCTTTAAACTGGTTTTCATTTAATTTTCCAAAATACCAATAGAATCACATTATAACATATCAATACAAACACAAACGAAACTTAACAGAAATTTTTTTCTACTTGAATACTTTTTTCTGCATGTACACGTCGGTATTATGTAGAAAAGCATACAAAATAGTGAATAAGTACAAAAGACTGATCAATTTTTGTGTTAAAAAATGATTAAATCCTGATCAAAGCAACAAAACAATGGTTTTACAAGAAAAATTCCTCGAGAGACCGTTTGAACGTTTTATAAAGACATTCAGGGTCAAAGGATCCAACTGTTGGATTCTCGCAGGATCCGATAGAATCTCACAGGAAGACTTTGACCTATAAGTCAAAGAATGTCCAATCAATTCATCATCAAAATTTACTTATATGAAAAGTTTTACCTTGTTTGACTGAAAAATAAGCATTTTATGTACGAAGTACCTTCATTTTTGCATATGACATATGAAAAAAAAAACGATTTTTCTCGATGAAGAACAAAAAAGAAATGAAATATGATGCATACTTTTGTGACTATTGATATGATACGTTTAGCGAGGCGAAACATTTGTTTTCATCGCTTACGTAGAAAAAGTAAATTGGATGACAAAATTTACTTATACGTATTACATCCATCGCAATGGGAACCACTATCGTTAAGATACTTTTAGGATTAGAGTTGATTTAACAACTTGTTTGCACTCAGTTTTTGATGGCGAATCTGGAAAACATATTTTCAGGAGGTAAAAAAACGGGATGAATTAGAAAATTTTTGTATTTTTCAATATGATAGAAGATACTTGCTAAGGCTAAAAAACATAGTTTTTCGCTATCAGCAGTTCATGTTCTATCGAATGATGTAAAAATAGATGAAAAAAAGTTTTTTATTTGAAGTTTGACTTCTCTACACCTTACATAAATGTATACAGTTTGTTGCACCGAATGTGAATCGCATGGTTCTAGTAGATCTTGAATCTCTGTAGATCTTAGGTTTCAGTGTCCGACATGGATCACTTTTTTGTGAACCAACCTGGCCCGACCCAACCCGAGGTCTGATCCAACGAGAGTCAGCCACTGTTAGATCCTAGCTAAGGTGTCTTTTGAGAAGGATAGCTTTCATCAAATTGAATTTTTAATCAGTATATCAAGTGTCAGTAAATAAATTACCTACAGGTTCACCTTTTTAGTCTTCAATCTTGAGTTTCAAATATTGACCGATAAAAAACAGCAAAATATCTTGTATGTTGACTTTTAAGAGAATTGTAGTGTTTTCTTTCGTTTTTTTAATTATATGTTCACAAACTAATTAAGACAGTAGTATATACAATAAAATATATATTAATGGAAGAAATAGAGAACAGGAAACATATATATATCAACTAACAATCATTGTATTTCTTTATTATTCGCAATGGATACCATTAGAGCTGCTATTGGTAATTTTGCTTATGATAACAATAGTTTAATGATTATAATGAAATGAGCTACGATATTTGTATCAATGACGAACTAGTGAATATATTCTCAAACAAGCGATAAATAGATGAAGACTATGCAATATAATACATTAGATAAGACGTTTTATCTTTTCATTATGAGAAGAGAATTGATTTTAAAAGGTATTTTTACATACTGTTATGAAGTAAAAAGGATGTACTATCGAGAAGAGTGTTTATTCGAGTGGAACAAAAAAATAACTAGCTCAAAACGTACATCATAAAAATGAAAGAGAATAAAAAGAGTAGAAATGTAAAGAAAGATAAGAGGCAGCGGAAAAAGAATGTATGAGTGGGGATAAAAAAAAGAATGAAATAAAATGTGTGCATAGAAGCAAGGCAAAAGAATATCCATTGCCACATAATAATATGTTACCTTCGTCTGTCGTATAGTATATCGAAGTACTTCTAAGTTAATTTTGATGTAACAGTAATAAAAGTACCCATGTGAATAGTTTGTCTAGTGATACGTGATATCCTGATTAGGAAATCAATTTGACAAAAATTCCTCGGGCTAGAAGATGATTTGTGGTTAGATTTTAGAATCTACAGCAGACTAAAAATTATTAAGATTCTGATATATGGAAGCAGTGCAACAAAATGTATACATTCATATGTATTTCGAGAAAAAAAAACTATGCATCAGAAAAGAGACTTCTCCTCTTAGATAGGTTCTCAAAAATTAAGACAGTATAATAGATGATATTTTGCTTATTATAATAATAAAACATTCTAAACACACATAAAAATCGTTAGAATTCTGCCATATTTCATATATACAATTTGTCGTATTAATACGTCGTTAATCTTACTTGCGTGATCATTGGATTTTAAACTATATTACTAGGAATTATATATAAAGATTAGTAGGAAAAATAAATTATGCTTATAGAGGATAAAAATTTTGTATTAGAAGTAAAATGAAGTATCGAATTTTCGTAAACATTTTGTTCAGTCACTTCTCATGTATATAGTGTATTATGTTCGAAATAGAAATAGCACGAAGAGATCAATTATAATGGCTTTTATATGGGTAAATATAATCTATTTCATCCCGTTTGCTTCCATATCAGATGACATTCTAAGTTTAATAGCTAGAATTTTACAGTATTTTTATTCCTTCCTCTCTTTCATTCTTTCTATATGTGATACGATAGATTTTGTACTCTATCATGAATATGTAAGAAAAAAAGGTAATGATCTCTCAAACAATATTTTTGAAAAGCAAACGACAAATCATTAATCTAATACTCATTCTTTCATAGTTAAATCTAAATATATTTAACGACCTGATAAGTATCAAGAGTGATAATAAAAATTCGTGTCATCAAAAACTTTTGCTGTTTGAATCTAATAGCAGACTATGCATATCTATCACTATTTAGGCGTTATAAAAGAGTCATTCTTCATTTTATTCGGAAATAGTAACAGCTGACAAATCTTCTTAAATTTGTGATTACTCATAAAGATTAAAAATCTCTAACATCAAATAGTTAAGTTTATGTACATATTCTGTTCTGTTTAGTTATCAGCAGGCCATGTTTTCTATTTAAATTATAAGGATACATCAGTTTTTATTATATAGATATAAATAAACTCAGATCTTAATAAATACAAACCGTAGTGTGTATTAAAAACATTTGCCATGTAAAACAACTCATTATATCTCCATAGTGAAAATAAATTGTGCACCTAATTTTTCTGAATATTTTTCAATATAATTGTCGTTTGATATCGTATCAATTTTCAAAGATATATCTTTGATTAGTTGATTGCCTCTGAAAATTTTAGTCCCAGAGAATGAAAATTAATTGAAAAAACCATAAATATATTTAGTTTATTCCATGGAGCAATAAAATCAAAAATTGCTACTTTTTTTTCTTTGTTCAATAACATTAGCTTCTAACGAATGAATATAGTTTTTCCAATTTCTTTCGTACTGTTTCAAAGTTTTTGAATAGTTTCCTTTGTAAAATTCCCAGAAAAATAATTGGGAGCAACACATTCACTCGTCAATACTCCATTTTATTGCAAAACGAAAACAGAATATAATTTAACAAGAAAAGGAAAAGTCGTAACTTCACAGTTACATCAATGCATCAAATGCACTCCTAGATTTCTCGACGGATTTTTAAATTTATGACTAAAACTTTCAGAATAAGTCAACTAATCAAATCTACATATGAGGATAAACTACAATAGTATTGAAAAATAATTAGAAAACTTAAGCGGCATGTCGTTCATTTTGATTATAACTACGAGGATACCAGCTATTGTCTATGCACTCTCTCTGTGTTTTATTCTTCTTCTTGTATATATATATTTATGCACGTTTACAAACTTATCTACTTTGTACATCATAACTTTCTCTTTAATTACTACTTTTTAATTCATTCACTCAATATTTATTACAAACTTGAAATGCTGATGTTTTACTTTGCATTGTCTCATATATACTACATTGGCAGAATACTTCAAAAATTAATTTTTATGAAATGCTTTTCTTATTCGATGGAGGAACTAAAATTTTCAAATTCAGGTTACTATCGATTAAGAACCATATGGAGTAATCTTTAAAAAAGCTACTTATTTTTTTGAAAATAATAACAGCACATACTGAAATAAATCGCAAACTAAATCTACGACATCCATGTTATTGGTAATAAGCAACAACTACAAATATTATTATTTATAACATGGCAATACGTAGTAAAAATTATGACTTCTATTTATTTTTACTCTATAACCAGTATCATATTATCTTTGTTCAGCTAATTTGTTTTTGACTCATTAACTCACTAATCGTTTACGTGACTGCAGTTAGAAAGACTTCGATTTAGTTTAAAAAGTCGATTATTCTTTTTATCATTTTCTCAGTTTTTTTGTATCTATTGGGTAGCTCTACTAATCATTATCTGATTGCAAATGATGAATCATAAGTTTTATGCTCTACAGTAAAGTAATAAAAGTAACAGATACTAAAATATGTCATTGTCTTACTTACTATTCTTTAATAAATGATCAAAATATTAAGTACTATCAAATAATAATAATGTAGCAACTCCACAATGCATTATTTCACAATAAAAAAAAATGCAATACTGTTTTTATCTATAAAAACCACCTTACAATTAAACGCAAAAGGAATAGAAAGACTTTCATTTGCATAGTTTAATAAAACTATAGCATTATTTTGTTTCTTTTATATTTGCATGTTTCATTATATGAGTAAATGATTCATTATCTTGTTTAAGAACTAAATAATTGATTTTTTCATTCAGTATAAACTGAGACAACACTTGAAAATGCTTCCGAGATAGATGAGGAACGAAACATATAAGAAATCTACAACAAAAGATAATTGAGATGAATGAGAGAAGACGAATCGGCATGTCACAATTTACAAAACACGTATATCTGCATCTAGGGAGTACAAATACATCTTTGAAGAGAAGAAAAATGTAAAAGGTAAATGGAAGAATTAACAACGTGCGGGCAATAGAAGAAGGAACAGAAACACCAATAAAAACACATAAACACAACACAAAAATGGAATAACTAATTTGTATATTACTATTTAAATGAAAGAACAGCAACGCCAAAGAAAAATGATGTTTGAACGTGGAATTGTGTATTCAGAGTGTGTAACATATCCTACTACTAATATCGTGACAAGAAAACTCGTACAATCTGATTATCTATCATTTCATATCTTGCTATGAAATCTACAGAAAAGTTCCGTTTAGACTAAAATAGAAGAAGTGATCATCCCATGGGTTCTCCACGCCATGTATCTCTGTTACACACCTTCTTTACTAGTATACTTTATTCATATATAGATTCTTTATCATATACACTTTTTTCACATTTTCTGATTTTTTTCTCTTTTTTGTTGTACATTATTTTATTCAGTATATGAGTAGTTTTTCATTCACTTACAACTCATTTTATTATTATTTTATCATTGTTTCATTTCATATGAGAACATAAAATCGCATTCAATTACATCTCAAGGGAAGAGAGAAGAATTTTGTTATTTATAATTGTACAATCTTATTGTTAAAAGAAAAGATATGATTGATCTACAATAAACATTATATAGTATTGTTACTAATGATCAAAATTTCAGCTATTAGTTTTTATTTAAATGAATCCGGATGGTTTATTATAGAATTAACTATAATTGTATAAAGAGTATATAATATCATAGATAAAGCAATGGAAAAAAAACAGATCATATTCTATATTATTTTAATACTATGACAGAATCATTTTGAAAATCTATTTATCTCAAACATGCTTTATCAATTTTAATAATGTAAAGCAAATATACTTAACATGTAATCTATGATGAAAATAATCTGATCAATCTCCATCTTTACTATTAAATACCTGAGCACTTAATCCATCAATATATAAAAAAAAATATTTTAAATGAGAGAAAGCGAAATTTCATATTTTAAATTAAATATATTGATCCTTATTTAAATATCTCTTTTTTTAAAAACATAATCTACATTGATAATAAATGATTAAGTATACCTACTTGAAAAATAATATGAGCGTCATAAATAGTACTATGAGTACCGATTCCAGATGTGCTTTTTATTAACTAAAATCACATCACTCTTTTTTTTTCTGAGAAGAAAATCTCTTATGTAAATTCCACATTGCTTAGTCCGGAGAAAGGAAAAGAAAAAGAAGTAAAGTACATCTCTCCTGGTGCGTTTATATCCTTTCAATCATTAGTGACTTTTACTAATGTTATTATTCTCATTTTTTTTCTCAATTATTTTCTCGTTTGTATGTATATGAATAGAAAATTTTAGTAAAGTCTCATTAGAGTTTATTTTTATATTCTATTCGATAAATTCGTACAATATTCTCATAAGAAATTTATTTATGAGCAACTATGAGAAAAAAAATACCAGAAGTAGACCAATTCAGACAAAAAAAAACAATTTTTTCCCTTTATTATAATTATGAGAATGATTATGTATACAAAACATTGTAAAGGGCATATAACAAATGGTACCCTTTATACACGCTTAACAGATAAAATAACACATATATAATAATCAGTGAGAATTTTCTCTTCAGAAAAGGTTTAGATAAATTATAAGGTTATGTTCTTATACATGTTGTTACAGGTAAATATTTCATGGACAAAAAAATATAGTTAAAAACCAGATTAAACTTTGATTGAATGAACTTCAATTAAAAGTCAGTTTTCTTTATCTATAATCTAAATAATCATTTGAAAATCTAATTAACTTTAATCAATTCTTTTATGTAATAATATTGAAATTCAATTTAAGTAACACATTAAAAATCTATACTATTATTTAATGTAACTGTGCATTACAATAAGAAACAATTTTATATAGAAGTTCTAATATACCATAAGTAACAATCGATTAAAAATGATGAACAAATAAATAAGAGAATAACAAATGATAATAAATTAAATGTAGTTCAATAGATAATAATCAAAATTTTTCTAACATAAAATTACCATAGGACAACTAAATAAATCAATTTTGCTTTATTTTATTTATTATAAATATAAAATATTTATGGCGGGTACGAAAAAACATTCAATGCATTCTTGTATTTTTTTTTTCTGTTTATAAAATGCTTTCACCAAATGATCAGAATGCGTTAGACGATAGTTTACCTTTCATGGATATAGATAAAAAATCTAAAGAAGAAACTATTCATACGAATAGTATGACATCAGTATCTGATATATTATGTATAATAAATGATTTACATTTAAAACAAACGAAATTAGAAGAAAAACTAACTCATATTGAAAAAGATATGATTACTGATGATTTAATTGATAATTATAAAAAACAAATTGAAAACTTTCAATCAATTTTATCATATATAAATTATTTAGAAGAATTTAAAGAAAAATTTTCTGAAGAAAAATTAAAATTTTTTCGTTTATTTATGTGTGAATTTTGTTCTGATATATATAATTGGAAATTACTTGCTCATTCGATTTATTATCTTAAAAATTTAGTTAATAATCTGGATAATTATCAAATAAAAGAATTTATACAAAAACAATTTCAAATTTTATTCGATTATTTTATTTTATTTATTAAAGATTTACTTACTATACAAATAAAATCACAAAAACAACATATAAAAGATCAGACAATAGACAAAAATGACAAGTATTGTATTCATTTTAAATCTTTGCAGAAATAATATTAACATGATCGTAGTTATATATTGAATAAACATACTTTGTTTTTATTAATTGAAATATTTCTCTCATATACATCTAACTTACGAAAAAGGTCCTTCAACTAATTAACCACTTTTTTTGTGAAATATACACGAGTGTATGCAGTTTCTTGCATCGCTTCCAAATATCAACAGTTAAGCTGTTCGTAAGACTCTGTAAATTCTAAGTTTTAATTTCTAATCAGCCCATTATGTGTCATTAAATAAAATATTCACACGAATATCTTTTTTACAGACATATCTATTTTAAAATTCAAGTACTCGAATACTTCATAAGACAGAAAAAGACTTATCATATAAAAGCATCTGTTTCAGATTTATTTTTTCACATATTGAATAACTTATCTTAGATATTATATTTGCAATCGTTTTCTTTCTTACAATGCATCCAGGTACTCAATTTACGATTGAAATGCATATAAAAGAAACCTTCTGTAACCATTCTTTTCAGCATTACATGCTACATTCATTAGAAATTGAATTTGGTGAAAAACATCTTTACTAAAAGGATTCGTAGTAAGATATACAATCTCCAAAGATGTAAGAATAGTTAAAATTTTGATATTTGAAATCAGCATAATAGCCTGCTTACAATCATCTACGTTTCTAGAAGAAATGCAACTGTTAAATGAAGAATGTTCTTTGTTAAATATCCTAAATTCGATCAAAAATTTGTTTGGTTAACATAGCTATGCGTCGTAAAGCTTCTGAAAGTAATAAAAAATGTCTCTGGATTTACCAACTACAATGATTGTTATTAGACGATTATTCGGATAATAAAAAGCATGTAATTTCACTAATCATCATTCTTAGATCTATTTTCTTTAAATTCTTTTTTTCTTCGTTAGTAAGGTTCCTGATAGACCGGGTAAATCTCGTCTCTTAAAAGATCCCTTCTCCTTCCCCAAGCTGAAAGAAATTGTTTTTAATTTTCACTTTTAAATGTGTATCTAGATACGCTCTGGTCACGCTCTTGAGCTAATAACTATTCCCAGTCGGGAAGTTCCTGAAAAAGCAAAATTTTAAAAAAACATATCTCACAAACAGTGTACGTGTTTCAAGAGAAATCTCGTTTTTTATTACTGAACTAGAAAGTGAAAAAAATTTCATAACTTTGTATGTTTCTCAAAATCTGGTTTTGGGCGTAAAAAACAAGTTTTCTCCCTTTTTCTCCAAAACGATTGGGCCGATCGAGTTCAAAATTTTTCCAGAAATATTTCGACATTATTGGGATGTGTTTTTTTTCTTTCTTTGAAATCTTGTTTATATCAAGTTTGGTAGGTTTTAAAAAATTTATAAAATCCCCAAATCCAAGGTTTCCGACACATTCTTCAATATTTTCGTTCTCCTGACGTATAGGAACAATAATTTACAAAAGAAAAAAATCATGCACTCTAATTGCGTCTTAGTTTGCACACAAAAAGTTTCAGCTCAAAATAATGAAGTCTCGAGTCTTGCGAGGGAGAAAAACTTTCTGTCATTGTTGGATTTTGGCATCTCGGAATTTTGTTCTTATCACAACTTTTGCTCTTCTCATCAAGGTCTACTTATCCTGAGAGTTTTAAGATTGCTTTCCCAGTCGTTTTCGGGAAATTTTGGAAAAGGGGAGGCGGGTCTCCTTAAGTAAAAAATTATGTATAATAAAATCATATTATTACTTGTGAAAAAACTTAAAATATTAGTAATATTTATCAGTGTAATATCTTCTAGTATTTCTCATAATATATTTGTAGTATAGAAACAACTTTTCCAGAAATAAATTCAAATAATGAAATTAATCAACATATTGAAAATCTTAAAATTCATATATTTAATTTAAAAGAATTAATCTTAACTGCTAAAGAACGTTTTAATATATGTCAAACAGATACTAATGCTATTCAAACACTTCTTCAAGCTATCGATAATATTAACTTAAACTCAAAAAATTTTACTAAACAAGATCAAGAACAAATTCATTTACTTACATTAAAACAAAATCTATTAGAAAAATCAAATCAAACAGATTTAATACAATTTAAAATTTATATTGATAATCAAATAAAAAATTTAATTGAACTTAATAAACAAAATGCTAAAGAATTAGAAAAAATTAAACTTATAAAAACTTCTACATGTCAAGCACATCATATTCAAAAAATTCTTTCTGATAATTCATCTTCTCATAATAAAAAACAAATATATTCACATCAAAGTTCTCGACCATACATTACTTTTGAACTTGATCATATACGTAAATATCAACGGCAAGCATTATTAAAATCACCATATGGTACTATTCCACTTTATAGACGACAAGCTTGGGTTAAAAAAAAATATTTTAATAATATAGAAAAATAATTCTTTTATTTTTAAAGGCCGCAGCTAATTTATTTCCTAATCAATCATTACATTTTTTACGTTATATGCAAAATTCACTTCGAATGAAAGTAAAGTATATTTTTTTATTAAAAATATCGGTTATACTTTTATTTTTATTACTTAGATACATCATTTATTAAATTATAATCCTTCTATTATTTGTAATACAAATAGAAAAAAACCAATTAATAAAAAATTGAACAATGAAATTTTTTCTACTAATCAAGATATAACAATTGTTGGAAATAATAATAAATTATATCGAGGCCATATTAATACATGTGAAATAATTCCATTAAAAATAAAAAAAGAAAAGAAACAAAAAAAAAATATTGAAAAAACTAATGAAATAATTAAAATTGATTTTAATCAAACAAATAAACCAATAGGTGATGAACATTTATTTGAATATTTAGATTGGCAAATTCAACTTAATGAACAAGTAATTAAAGATATATTTTAATTACAAAAAAAATTTCATATTTCTTTTTAATTTAGGATTTACCAGAGGAACTTTGTGAAGAATTATTTCAACATTGGAAATCAATTATATGTGAAGATTATTTATGTATTTGTAAATCTAATTCATCAAAATCAATCTTATATGAAGAAAAAGATCATAATTTAATTAATAATCAAATTAATTCTCCATCATTAAGTAATATTTATGATGATCGATGTATATGTAGTGAATGTTCATGTAATTGTGAAAAATATTCATATAATGAATCAATATGTCTTTGTTCACAATGTTCATGTAAATGTTTGAAAGATTTTCAAAGTGAATACGAGGATAATACTGAAGTTGATGAAAAAAATATTTTACTTTTACAAGAAGATAATGAATCTCAAGAAGAATTAATTAATAAAATAAATATTGATGAAGAATTTCAATTAACTTCTAACGATGATTTATCAGTTATAGAACAAATTAATAAAGATGATGAAATACTAATATCTGATTGTTTTATCAATCAAATTGATCAATGGACAAAACAATTTGATCTGTTTCAAACATCAACTTCTATTTCTGATGAATTTAAACTAATTTCTAATCAGTTTGATTTGGATGATCCAACAAATTTTCGACAAAAAATTCTTGATCGTCATCGACAACATGAGACAATATAAACTCTTAATTAAATTTGTTATTTTAGTCAGATATTAAATGTTCTTAATAAAATTTCAAAAATAAAAACAAAATAAAAAAAAAAGAAAAGAATACCACCAAGAAACAAGAAAAAGACATTTATTAAAAATAATTTCAGCACGCGGATCGTTACTATTGCCATTGCAGTACATAATTGTGTCGTGATGTTGTTACAGTATGGCAATTGATTGCTACTTTCACATACACTTAGAAAAAAAATAGTTTTTGTGGACGAAAGGAAGAATGCTGACTCGACACATATAGAGTTCTTTTTTTTGTCGTGTTATTGTTGTTGTTACTGTTGTTGTTGCTGTTGTTATTGTTCATTTTTTTCTCTTCGGGTGTCTGTCTTTCAAATCAATAACATCATCATTACTTTTGCTACGACTAGCAGCTCAATCGATCAAGCATTGTATTACAAAACTAAACAAAGTTTTTTTAAAAAAAAATGAGTCAACTCGTATATATTCCATCAAACACCAAGACAAAGTAACAAAAAATGAGATAATAGATTATTATTAATAAGAAAATTTCTTATTTTTTTTATAGTTTTAATAGTGATCCATTAAAAAGAGATTGGAATGATTTTCAACATCTTGCTACACAAGCTCGTTATGCCGAACCAAAAACATTATTTGGGTAAATATTTTTAATTAAATAAAAAATTAAAATTTAGTTTTTTTGTTTCTTCTAAATAGATTTCCAACTCAACGTTTTAAATTAGCAACAGTAAAAAAACAATTATACAATCCAAAATTACCAACAATTCGTCATATGGAACGTGATGAAGTTTTATGTCGTTTACCAGATGAACATTGTCGTCATACAACTTCATTAGCTGAAGGTTTATTTCTTTTTTTGTTTTGTTTCTTCTGTAAATTCATTTATTAATTTAGACCAATTTCAAAATTTTGATCCAAGAAGAGACGATGCTTTCGTTGATTTTTCTGGATTAGTATGTAAACGAAATTAATTTTTCTTATATAATATTTTTTTTTAATTTTAGAATTGGCATGAGACAGGTAAAGCATTAATGGGTTCAACTGACTCATTAGCATTACATCGTGAACTATCACCAGGATTTGGTGCTAGGTTAGTATGATTTATTTTCTAAATTCATAAATTGTATGTTTATATAGATTACGAGCAGACAAATCGCAAACAGATACACGTTTAGCTCAAAATAAACTTTATCGAAGTCCATCATTATCATGTTTATCACCTTCGGCAACATTAACAAAACCAATAAAATATAGTTATCATAATTATGGTAGTGGTACATTTGATCAAAGCACTAAACATACAATGTGGCCAAGAGTATGTTTTGTATTTTATATATATATTTATTTATTTTCTTTTTTTTCTGTTTATTAGTTTCATATGAATACAAAAAATTCATTTGATTCAATTAATCGAATGCCTATGCCAAGCCAAATGGAAGTAAAATTTTACAATAAAATAATATCGATTTATTGATAATTATTATTAATTTAGGATATTTTTCGTTCAAAAAGTATGTATCCTGGTGTTTCAAGTGGTCCTTGGAAACCAGCTGGTCCTATTGGTAATAATAATAATAATGATTCAAAGACAACCCGAAATTAAATAAAAAATAATTTAAAAACAGTCTTTCAATTTATTTCTAGTGATTCATATTTTGAAAGAAAAAAAGATTTGAATGTCATTATTGACTGTTTGTTTTAATTAGGAATGAATAGAAATGGAATTTTTTCTCTTGTATTTTGATACAAACAGACGAGCTGTGCTCAAATTATATTGTTTAATATAAGAAGTTTAGAATAAAAGTCAATAACAATCTATTTCTCATTGATTAAAAAGAAAGTTGAATATAATATTCAAATTTCCAATGATTTGACCTTCTCGGTTTATTGTATCATTATAATATTGTTTCCTTTAAAAGACTTCAGTTCTGTCTGTTTGCATTTAATTATCGAAGAAACATTTTTAGTAATAAAAGAAAAATAAATATATTTTTATAAGATAAAATGCTTTTTTTTAGTTCTCAATGTTTTTTTACTTATACTTTAATTAAAAATGAAATAAGATCTATCAAATGAATTATCATGACTTAGAAAAAAGGGATTGCTAACAGAGAAAGATTATTTTGTAAGTTTTCGATAACTACATTATATGAATTGAGAAAGTAATATTTTGATTCATAAATATTTAATATTGCGACGGCAAAACCAAATTTTATTTTAGCTGAAAATCTTCAGATAAAATAGTTTTGTATAAGTTTACAAATGTGTAAGTGACGTTTTCCATATTATGATGAAATATTCAATGGTTTTTCAATTATGTTCACTTAATCTTAGATATCGAAAATAACGTATCACAAATATATTTTTTATTTTTAACAGTAAAACCAAAATAAAATCTCCTGTTAGCGTAAAACATCAACTATCGAAGAAAAACTGAATAATGTATATTAATCGTTATTAACAAAAGTATAAAAAAATGGTTATATTAGAGAATAAAATAAATAAAAAAAATAAGAACGATGATAAGCTTCTTTCCTGCTGTCACACTACACAATTACCGTCAACGCTTTGTATATATATATATTGTAACGAAGGTAAAAGGTCATATCAAAACGTGATCAGTCGACCATGTAGTAAGCAAATTTATCGATAAATCGAACGAATTACAAGTTATCTGTGGTATGTTATCCAATTTGATTTTTAATTCCCAGCAGATATTTCATGTCAACTGTTGTTATCAGATTTTCATTTCATTTATCATTTTCTGTTACAAAAAAAACTCAAGTTAATCAAGTATAAATGTCAAGCCTAGTATCCGTATAATAATAATAATAATAATCTAACTGCCGATTTGAGTTTTACATCACTAAAGAAAGATATTCTATAAAGTTGAAATTGTTAATCACTCTGAAACAGTTTTAATTATTAAACAGAATAGATAGCAATAGATACTGATATAAGTGTATTGAATGCAACTAATAAATAGTTTGTTACTACCTTTGAAGCCTGAAAATTGTTATAGTATTAGAATATTACTTTCATTTATCAAGTATTTTCTCGTATTTCATGTGTACCTATAACTGGATTGTTCCTGTTAGTGAACTTTGATATTGAACTAAGCGGTATATTAGTTATGTTTTGATCATATAAACATATATAGATGATCGATAATATTAAGCATAGGATAGTAATGATAAGATGAAAAGCAATGTCAAAATATATAATGTGGGTAGCATCATAATTAATTTTCTTTCGCTTAATTAAAGCAGAAAGTATAAAAGACAACGCTTTCAACCAATCTATTCTTCGTAATTGGATAAATTTTCTTCTCTGGATATTTATTACTGGAATAGATCAGTAGAGTTTTAATATTGGATAATATATTAATGATCTATAAATGTGATGGCTTATTATTTAAATAAAATGGAAACAACATAAGGTCTTGCATATTGTAATCATCCTTGCATGAGAAAAAAAATTATAGATTTACTAACTTGTCATAAAATGATGGTAGTAAAAAAAAGCCTTATCAATAAAAATACAACTACTTTCATTCAAACTGTAATAGAAGATTGACTGCAACAACTTATAGCTCATTTTATTTTTCAACTTTTACTTCTTGTGACATGTTCCAATCATATTGCCAAAAAAGTGTTATAGAGAAAGATTTTTTTATACCAACATTTATCAGTTAGATACTGCGAAGATAGACTGATGAATTATCGTCAACGTTATGCTTCTGAAAAACTGTAGATCAGAAGAATATTAACAATTTTTCTCAATTTTATTCAACAAACTCATCTAAAACGAAGATTTGAAGTTTTTCTTTTAGGTTATTTCCAATTTGTAGTGATATCGTATGGGATATTAGATATATATATATATATATAATGTTATTTTCTCAAAGACAAAAAAGAAAACGATCAAAATATCTGCGATGTATTGCAATCTTTTTTATATTATTCTTATCTACTCGTAATATTATCTACAAATATTTATTCAATCAAAGACAATTATATACTTGTTCTCAACTTTGTCCTTATTCAAGTATATTAAATAACCAAACACTTCAATTCGATTCATCATATTATATTCAACATTTTCCAAACTTTGTTTGCCCACAAAATTTTCGAAATCTTGCTGATTGGGTATATGGTTGGCCTAATCAATTTCATGAAAATATGCACGTAACAACTGATCAAGGAGAACATATTGCTCCATGTTTACCATTTGGTAGTATTATTTATGTTCGTATATGGATGATAGATGAATTTTTCGATCAAGTTTATCCCTATTTAATAAATGATTTTGTGCTAATTACGGGTGAAGGTGATGTATCATCACCAACTCATACGAAATATCTTGAAGATGCTGATTCAAAAATCATTCATTGGTTTGGACAAAATGGACAATATGATGCAACAAGAAGTAAAAAATTTACTCATATACCAATTGGTAATTTCTTGATATCAGTTTCTTTTCAAAATAAATGTTGTCATCGGATGAAGGTTGTATTTTCAATGATAATCCGAACAAAACTACACACAGTTGATTCACTATTAATTCTATATTTTCTTTTAAAAATGGGAAAAATTCATTTATAAATGAATAAGTAATACAATTTTACTTTTATAATCTATTATTCACATTTATAGTGCACGAGATCTAATATATACATCTAATATTTTTAAAAACAGATTATTATGTTTCATTTTTATTGAGAATTTTTTTTTCAGGCATAAATTGTTATGAAATGGCTGATGCTATTCAGAGTATATATTCTCAACAATCCAATCATACATTATCTTCAATATTCAATGATATTGATGAGCCATCTGGTTATATTCAACCACAAGATGTATCATACCGTGTACTTACTAGAAAAATATCAAATACAAACTTAGTCTTAATTAATTTTGATATAGTTACTGACAGAACTAGGCTTCGTTCACGTATTTGGAAAGATATGTGTTTAAAAAAGGATCGATCGAATTTTACATATGTGACATGTATTAAAAAAACTGGTGGTATTAGTATAAAAGATTTAACAAGGATATATGAACGTAATCGTCAATATCCGTTCTGGTTATCACCACGTGGTGGTGGTCTTGATTGTCATCGAACATGGGAAGCACTTTATCTTGATATAATACCAATTGTATGGAATAGTTCATTAAATATTCTTTATGAAAATTTACCTGTTGTAATTATAAATGATTATAATGAATTAAATGAAGTATTTTTATATAATAAATTAAATGAAATATCAAAAAAGAAAATATCAAAAGAAAAAGTATATCAATATGAAAAACTACGTAATGCTTATTGGCGTCGTTTAATACTGAATAAATCAAGACATAAGAAAAATACAAATATTTATCGTCGTACAAAACAATGTTGGAGTGCTAGTGAAACGATTAAATGGGAACAGTTCTTACCTTTTTTATAGAAATTAAAATGATCACAGAAAAAAACTATTCAAATATAATAACTGATTTTACATTTTATTATATATGTCACAGGACAATTCAAGATTCACCCAGATCAAAATAGGATAAATTTCTCAAACAAGACATCTGAATTTCACTGATTGAATGATACTTATTTTAAGCGTACAAAAATTACAGAAAACGAAAACAAGAGTCATAGAATGTGAATGAGATGAAGATTTATACTTAAAAATCCTTGCGTGCACTTATGTAATTATCGATGAATGATAGACAAAAAATATTTTTAGGGAGTCCATTGCTGAATTTGATCAATTCGTTAAAATTCTATTTTCGTGGCAGTATCAATGGTATCTGTTGTTAAGACAAAGGAAGGTATGAACAAAGACGTATTCAAGATTTTTCGATGAAAGAAGGACGAAATCGAATCTCTTTCTTTCGATATTTCAAACACAAAACTTGAAAAAAATATTTTAAAGTTTAAAAAATAAGAAACTAAGATATACTCAATAAAGATATTTAGGGAGATATACCGAACCCCTCAGTCTTTCCTTCACTTCAATATGTCTCTGAATGTAGAATCAACCGAGCGCTTGTAAAAGAAATATGTAAGAGATAAAGGACTTTATTCTCTGCTTGGTTGATATTACGAAAATCAGATGTGGTTTAAGTTATTAAATATTCTGTTCTACTTTGACCTAGGGGAATCTTAGATTGATCTGTGGCGTATATATTTATACAACAATTATAGTGAAACGAATCAATTATAACTAGAGAATTAAGAAACAATATATTCAGTCAGTCTTTTCCTGTGAAGCATATATAAACATATGACAGTATACAATTATTTTAGATAACTTAGAGTATCAATAAGATGTATTAAATGATAAAATGCAACAGAGATTTTTCTTTTTGTTGATTATATAACACATAGTTTACTAGAGTTTGTCGAGTTGATTCTGACTATTTACCTGTTACCGTTTTTTTTGACCAAGTTTCCAGGTTAAAGTGTCGAAAGTATTGAAAAAACGTTTAAAAAAGTCAAAATTTAATCTTTTACATTAGTTGTATTTTTTGAAAACTTTTTTTCAGATTTAACATCTCAAATTGAGTATTAACATGTGAATTCAAATAACCTGCGAGAAGTTTCGACATAATTATCATTACTAAAAAGATCAATAAGGATGAGAAAATGTTATGATAATATCATTGTCGTACAAATCTTTCTTGTCTTTTATTTCAAAACTGTTCTTTCGTCCCAAATTTGAGTATTATTTTTCATTCACTAAGAAGATTGTGTTTAAATGGTTAAAATCTAGAAATATTAGCAGAATCTCTAACATTTTCTCATTGATTTCAGAAGCATCGATTTTCTTCCCGAAGAAATAAAATGTTTTTAGACACACACTTACTTTTTTTTCCATGTCTGATAATAATTCAAACGGCATACGAATATGAAGAAAAAGCTTTGAAATAAAAGACAAGAACGGTTTGTAAGACAGTGATACCATTATAGCATTTTCTCATCCTTATTGATCTTTTGAGTTATGATAACTACGTCGACACTTCTCAAAGGTCATTTGAATTCACATGGCAGTCCTCAGTTTGAGATGCTGGATCCGATAAGAATAGCTTCTGATAAATGTAATTAGTGCAGAAGATTGAGTTTTGACTCGTTTTCGAAGAATGATGATTTGTTTGACCTTTTTGAACGTTTTTACTCAAGAACTTAGGCAAAAAGCAACAAAAAGTCTTTTGGTGAATCTTGCATTGACTGTTTTTCGAACTTGTTGGACCTCATGCTTCATATAGAACGCTCTTATTGACAAGAATATTTTTCAAATGAACTGAACTTGATATGTATCAGTTTTTTAAAATATTACAAAATATTTATAGTAAATTGTTTTTCAGATATTCTAACGTTACATTTGTAAGCATTAGAATTAAGACAATAAGGTAAAATGCATTGTGGATAAACAGTGATTTAATATGAATTTTTTGTTCTTTTCATCTATATTTATGTAGATGATTTCAGAGAAAAGTGATGTAGAGCTGTATAATTAATAATGTACCATAGATAATTTAACAATTTATAGGTTGTCATCTTTGATTGGATGATGCAACTCATCATTGAAAATCTAAGATTAAAATTCATCAAATTGTATCTAGTAGCTTGAATATATAATTCATACAGACTAAATCATAATTAAAAGTCTGACATTCGAATCATATTTAATTTTACAAAACTAATTTTTAACATTACAAGAAAAAAGTCAAGTTGTGCTACACAATAAATTCCTTTGTTTTATTTTATTAATGAATTAATCATTAGTTTTAACTTTATTCCATTGTATATTGTTGGAATCGGAGTATGTATCAGCTGATTGAATTCGGATCATCAATTAGTGCCTTCGATACGATTCATTTGTACATTGTAGAGCTTTACATGCTGCCTCTTCTTATGGTAGATTTTGTTTTCAAAACAAAAACAGATTCAGTGAGTAAAAATTTAAATGTAAAACATGGTCATTCAATCTGTTCTACCCCTTATTTTTATAGACGCGGTTATTAAATAAACGTCAATAAAATGTTTTTCTTGTGAAATAGGCAACTATTTATTTGTTTTATTGTGCGAGACGAAGTGCACTTTTATGTTTTTCCATTATCGGCGCATTTACGAAGTTATGCATGATGATTTCTGTTTTTCTTTTTCTTTTTTCATAGAAAACAACAGAGGATAAAAACAATATTACTTTCTTAACATGTAATCATGCATAACAATAGTTTTTTGATAAAAAAAAATTAAAAGATAAAATCATAAAATAAATGAGCAAAATAGAGAATCGCAAATTATGATTGTTTTTTTCTTTTTGATTTAATAAACAGTAAAGTTTGCTCATTTTCAATACACAATGTAAATAACCGTTCCATTTGACTAACTATAAAAAATAAGAGAACAAACAGAAAGCACCAATAATGTCACTGTCAACAAATCCTACACCATTTTCATAGTAAAAAAAAAAAAAAGAAAACAATTATAGTCTAATCTAATGTTGTAGTTCTGCTAAAATTGGAAGATTTTTTGGTTTTTAATTTGTTGCTTTAATGCGTGGATTAACACCAAGTAATGTAGTTAATGGAGGAATCGATGATGAATGTTCATCAGATGTTGGAGTTTTATATTTTGGAAGAGCCAAACCAAAACGTGTTTCAATACCTTAAAAAAAA
>JAJEKB010019635.1:0-16227 GCA_022393335.1 Macrotrachela quadricornifera
TATACCAGATCTATTACCTCAAGTGCACGTGTGCCCCAACCTTCAACATTATAACATAGAATCTTTAAAGATTCTTTTTGAGTACTGGAAGGGGCTAAATTAACACTTTCCCATTGTTGTAAAACTGTGTTCAATGTTCTATCTGTATACCACTCATTTAGAAGGGAAGATACGACTTCTTGATCTTTAGCTGAAAAATACCATGCTCTTAGCTGATGCATCGCTTGTTCTATAGGCGTTAACACTGGTTCAAAAGAAATAGAGGGAAAAAATACTTTGGCATGCACATTCAAGATCGACATTCTACTTATAGATTTGTATTGGTCCGTTCCGCATATTGATTGTTGTCTCCATTAAAGATGGTGTTTGAGTCGCAGCTGAAGGTATAAGCGAAACTTCCCGATTAAGACGAAAGCCATTACTCAATCTTCTAGACGCGGATTGAAAAAGTCCGAAATATTGTTGTGCCGCTGGCACTAAAGAATATCTATCGAGTTTGCTAGAATTTAACAATGCAGGTATGAATTTCTGTGTAAATTCTTTCATAGTGTTAATGACATCATGTAAAACTGCTTGGTGTAATTGAGTATCGAGATTAACAATTTTTAAATCAGCTGTAAGTCGATCGACCTTGTTTTCCATTCGTATATTACTATCTACTAATTTAGATAATTTATTGTTGATTTCTTCAAACAACTTTTCGGCTTCACGCACATTAGTCGTATTCGACTGACAAGTTGTGATGGATTGTGCCGTATTCCACATCTTACGAGGATGATTATCGCCTACTTTAATTGTGGGAAAATCTTGATCAAGTAGTTCAGTTGGAGGAGCTTGTTCTTTTGGAGTGAATCGATGCAATTGACCTCGTTTAATTGCATCTTCGACATCCTCTTTTAATCGAAGCTTATAATCTCGAATAATATGACATTGATTATCTAGCGAGTGATGTTTACCATCACATTGAGCACATTTTGGTTCTTTACTGCATACATGCGGAACATTGACACTAATGATCTCTAGACATACTCGACATTTGATTGCTGCATTACATTTATTTCGTAAGTGACCAATGCACTAACACTTTGTGCAATAAGTTAAACGATTACCAGAAAAGAACAGAGTAATCGATAACCATGAATGACCGATAGCTATTCGACTCAGCTGTAACACAGCATTGTATTCTCGATAATCTTTTACATCAAAGCGGAAATCACTTGTTTTTCTTTGATAGGCATAATGAATACGTTTTATACGTTCCGCCGATTCAATTGTTCGTTGTATTTCGGTTGCAACAAATTCGTCTTCGTATTCTTGTGGAACATACTGAACTACTAACGCGAATGAATCTAGAATAAATTTTGGTTTTGAAACGACAACATCTATTCCGTTAATCTTTACTGGTCATTTGTCAGTCGCAACGAGAGTAGCATAGTCTTCTTTATTATTCACACCTAATTTTAATCTTTTTCCTGTCCAACCGACCAAGGTGAATCGATTTATTGTAACACCATTCGCTTGCAACTCTTTAAATATAAGATCACTCGCATTTAACGCTGAAGGAACTTTATTGCGATTTGTAGTCGACATAAACTCTATATGAAAACACGGCAGATTCGAAGAAACAGCGTGTTTCAACTGATCAAATGAGAGACGTTTGCGGTGTGTACCATCATGAGCTAAAACTTGCTGTTGTACATCAGGTAAACCTCGTCGAGGATTTTTACGTCGACCATTTCCATTATTGATAGATCCACCACTCTCATCCAATGGATGTCCACGTTTTGGTGTGGAATTTGCCGGTTGTATGTGCTGTTGTTGATGCTGGTTTGCGTATTTTTTCCGAAGATAATTGTGAACATTTTGCGCTGCTTCCGGACACTCTGACAAGAAAGTTGCTATCTGTTCCACTTGAGTAGCTGAGGTGACAATTTGTTGCTTTTTGTGCGATTCTACTACTATGAGATTATCGTTACTTGAAAAACCATTGATTTCTTCCAACATCATCACTCTCTTCCAAATACAGAAAGGATGACGTCAAGAAGAAGAATGTGAAGATAAAGAAACACGTCTGTTCTTCACGATGCAAAAGGAGTGAATGACTTTACCATATTTATCACGTGCAGATTCTATTAATAGTGAAGATATGAAAATGAACTTACTATTAGCATTTGAATAGAAATCAACGTCTTCTAGATAAATTTTCTATGATGATATGAAAGAAATTCCTTGCTACTTTTTTTTTTAAGTCAGGCTCGTATGAGCCATTGAAAAAACTTGAAATTTCTATCGAATTATATGTATCGAATGTTGATGTTTTACTATTCAAAAATCAATTCATCTAAGTATGAATATTATTAATATGAATCTCTTGCTTGAAAAAATTCATGTCTCATTAGAACATGCACGATGAGTAAATTCATCGACACAAGCCATTCGAAGTCTTTCAACAGTTGCTGGTGACTGAAATGTAAAATAATCAAATAAACCATGTTGTTCTCGATAGGCCATACAAGCTTGTTTTAAGGCAAAAAAAGCCGTTGTACCTAGTAAAAGTGATGGCTCACCAATACCTTTTGATGAATAAACAGCTCGAGGATTCGTTGAATTAGATAAAAGTGAAATACGAAAATCAATTGGAACATCACTAAATGATGGAATTTTATAAGTATCTGGTCCACAAGTAAATAATTTTCCTGGTTCAATCCATTTATTTTGTTTATTATCACCCCAAATAAGTTCTTCCATTGTATATAAATCAACTCCTTGCATAAAACCACCTTCAATTTGTCCAATATCAATTTGAGGATTAAGTGATGTACCAACATCCTATAATTAAATAAATTTATTATTATTTAACGATGATTTTACATACCATAAGAATATCAACACGTAAAATATGCCAATCTCCTGTTAATACATCTAATTCAACTTCTGTTACTGCTGCACCTTGTGTAAAATAAGTAAAAGTTGCTCGATTTTATGTAAAATCAGCATCAAATATATTTGGTGTTGCATAAAAACCATGTCCACATAGATCAATACGAGCAAAATAAGCTTGTTCTATAAGTTTTTCCCATGATATATTAATATTATTATCATTAATAAGTGTATCTAATCGTTGACGAAGTTGTTCACAAGCATATTTTACAGCCATTCCATTAAGATCTGATGAAACTGAATCAGATGTTGACGTTGTATTATGTACTTTATCTGTTGCTGTTTCACGAATTCTTATCTTATTTATATTACAACGTAATACTTCAGCAGCTATTAATATCATTTTTGTATGTAGACCTTGACCCATTTCAACACCTCCATGATTGACTACGACTGAACCATCTCTATAAATATGAACAAGAGCTCCTGCTTGATTGAGAAATGCAACAGGATAACCAATACCAAACATAACTGGAATCATAGATATACCATGTTTTCGATAAATATTTGTTTGATTAAATTTATTCACATTGATTTTCGTTTGAATAAAATCACTTGATTGACTAAGTTCATCCAAAATTCGAGGAACATTCCATAATTCTAAAACTTGGCCATAATGAGTTGTATCACCTTCTTTAAATAAATTACGACGACGAATAGTAAATGGATCACATTTAAGATATGAAGCAATATGTTCAATAATTGTTTTGCAAGCAAATAATGCTTGTGGTCTACCAAAACCTCTGAAAGCTACAATCAAAAAATACAAATAAATCAAATTCAAATATCTTAAAAAATGTTTATAACAAACAAGTATTTGATGGTAAATGTGTTTTACAAATACGACCACGAATTTCAATATTAGGTATTAAATAAGTATTACATATATGAAGCATAGCAAGTTGCATTATAGCTTCTGATGAATCTAATGTACAATCACCATTGCCCCACATTCGAATATCAAGTCCTAAAAGATAACCTTCATTATTAAAAGCTACTTTATATTTTATTTTAAATGGATGTCGATGTCCAGTTATAGACATATCTATTCGACGTTCAAGATTAAGACGAACAGGACGACCAACTTTAACAGCAGCAACTGCAACAGCTAAACATGGTAATACTCTATAATATAATAAATTTTTATATGCATTACATTGAAGAAAAAAAAATTTATTTACGATCTTCCTTCTTTTCCACCAAATGCTCCACCAACTCGTTTTACATGACATGTTATATGACTAGCATCTCGTCCTAATACTAATGCAGTCAGTTTTTGAACTGTTGATGAACATTGTGTTGATATATGTAATATGATTTCTTTATCATCATTAGATGGTATAACCATACAACAATTTGTTTCCATATAAAAATGTTCTTGACCACCAATAAAAGTAGTATCTTCTAATATATTTTCAGCATTAATAAAACATTTTTCAATATCACCTTTATAAAGATATAATTCACCACCAAAATAAGATTGATAACTAATAGCATCTTCAATTGTTAAAATTATTAGAGATAATAATTCATAATCAATTTTAATAAGTTTTGAAGCCATTTCAGCGGCATATTCTGTTTCACAAACAACAACACCAATTGTTGCACCAATACATAATGAAATTGATGATACAAATACTTCTTCATTTGGTATCACACCATTCGTCATATTTGAACCGGGTACATCAAGATAATTGACAAATGAAACAAAACCAGGAACTTTTGAAGCAACTTCAATATCTATTATTTTATTATCTTAATGAAAGATGTATAACTAATAAAAAAAAAATCTTACCGATATGTTTAATTCGAGCATTTGGTTTTGTACTGAGAACAAGTGAAGCATAAAGTGTATCTATTAAAGATGGCATATCATTGACATATATAGCTTCTCCAGTTGTATGTAAATAAGCTGATTGATGTGGTAATGAACTCCCAACAATTTTTTGTGATTGAGATCGTTCGGGTATTGTTTGTTGTCCATGAGATATTGGTCGATGATAAGAAAGAATACTTGTATCATTTAATGGTTTTCGTAATTCATGACATACATATGAATAAAATTTAAAAAGAAACGATTGAACTAATGTTCGTCTATATAAATTGAAGAAATATATGAGTGAATTGCAAGTTTATTGTACCGTCGTGCTTTTCAACATAAAATTTTAATATCTTGACTTCTACTCAGCCAATCCTCCTGATTTTTTTTACCACATATTCTACTTAAGGACTCCTCACTACCATAAAAAAATCACATGGTTATCTTGAACCAGTCTCGAGTTATTGGTCATACAAGGCTGAAATGGTCAATATCTGCTGGCATCTATTGAACAAAAATCTGTATGGTTAATTCGTTACGTGTCATTGAAATTTTGACAGTTGGTAATATTTGTAATATACAGTCTATACTTCTAGAATATACAACTGATTGTTTCACTCGACATCTTTTTTATTCTAATTTTCTCAAAATACCATGTGTACAGACAAACTTCAATTTTCTGTCACGCGAGATTAAAACTCATTTTGCCACGCAATGATCCAACCGAAACTGGTCGGGTTGGTGTTAAATAAGAGACACTTGGTACTATATAAATTTACTCAAGACAATCAGAGAATTGTTCTGCTCCTTGTTAAAAAAAAATAAAAAATCAAACCAAAAAAATTGAGTTGTCACACAAAATGTCACACGAGATTTTTAGATTTGTTTATAGCATAGCTCTCTTATACTAAGGCATAATGCGACGAAACTTTGGTCATTTTATCCACTCATTGTGCCCAATTATTGGCCAAAATATCGAAATCAGATGCTTTGTCTATCGCGAGAAAAAAGGGAAATATTGCCAATATGTCACGCGAGATTTTTTTTCAGAAAACTGTCACACGAGATTGTTATGCACATATTACCTCACAGACACGATTCAGACAAACCTTATTTATATATCACTTAGTATCGTATTTAAATAACTATCAAAGCATATAACATTCGGCTCTAGTTCGAACTTGATCACTCGGTAAAATTACAGGAAAAGGTACCTGCCTACCACAATCTACTTATTGATCATATATTATTCGCTTATTTGTAGTCTTAAGAGCACAGATATACAAATTTAACTGAAAGCAAATTATATTTTAATTTACCAGTTCTAGATAAACTATAGTTTCTTACAACAAACGCAACAATCGACCTTATGACAAGAAATATCGTGAAAAGATTCAAATCAAACGAAGATTGTCAAAAACATTTGATCGTGAATTTAAAGCAAAACAAAATGCAAGACAACAGAAATATCGAGAACGAAAGAAACAAGCTGATGCAGAAGCAGCAATTGCTCTGGCAACACCTTTAACTAGATCGAACTCACGAAAGGCTGAAGGTACTAAACGTAGGCGAGCCTATACTAGAAAACTGAAAATTGAAAATGAAAATCTGATGAACAAGGTCAAAAAATTGGAGAAAGAGAACTTGAAGATGAAAAAATTAGTATCGCAACAACATTCAGAAGAAACCAACACCGTTAATGCAACACCAATAATATCACCAGCAAAATTATTTATTGATAATGTCAGTCCAACAGCCAAAAAACGTGCAACAAAACGATTACTTGTTCAAAAAGAAAATCTACCTCGTGGTTTTGTTTCAAAAATAAGAAAAGAACTAGGTGTTAATTTATCAAACAGTTATAATCCACCATCTAATACATCATCACAACTTCAGAAAGATACAGAAGAATTCTTATGTCAAGATGATGTTACAAAACAAGCACCTGATAAGAAAAAACAAATCCATGGAAAACAGATTAGATATTTACTTAATCATTTATCAATTATTCACCAACGATTTATCAACGAAACTGGTAACAATTGTCATTACTCTACATTTACTCGATATGTTCCTGCTTATGTGCTGAAACCACTTGCCAGCGACTGGGGTACATGCTTGTGTGCTGTTTGTCTTAATCCTCAGATGAAGCTCGAAAAATTACAAAATCTCAAATCTCGACATTCAATTCCGAAAAATGTGCTTATTGATGGTTTAACAGATATAACAGAACTAGTGACGGATGAAATCAAAACAAAAGCTTTTCAAAATAATTTGTCAACACTGAAGCAAGAACAATTCAATATAACATATAGCGAATGGATAAAGAAGAAAAATGAACGATCCAATGTACCTGTTTCCACAAAAACTATGATTACTTCAACTATTGCTGATTTTGTAGACAAAATCATGAATGAAATCGAGGTATGGTGACAGAGCTCTATTAGAAAGAAGATAAGTAGCAAAGTCAGATTTTAAACATTCTATAACTATGAGCATCCTGCATTTTGCGAGTAAAATTCTTTAGCAAAAGTAGAATACTTTGTATTGTATTTACTACTATGAAAAAAAAATGATTGTTTTCTCATTTTCATAGAGTTTAACACAACATATTGATCGAGTACGTCAACAGTTTAGAGCTGCAAAGGAAGCAAGACAAATGGCAACTGAACAAGATGGTACTGTTACTATACACCTGGACTGGTCTGAAAATTTCAATTTGAAACAAACGAGACAAGAGCAGGGTAAGTAGTTGGATAGTCAATGTTCACTTCGAGATTTAGACAGTACAGTACTAGGAATAAAATATTACTCTACTGATTGCACTACAAACTTTGATGGCCTAATGAATGTTTATCATTACAAAATAATCAATGTTTTCTTTTAGCTTCATATTATTACGAGCAGCACATATCTATCTTAAGTGGTTACTTATGGAAGAAAAATGATTGTTATAGTTTTGGTCTCATGTCCGACGATACTAATCACATGTCTGAAGCTACCTAGGCAGCAATGCAGCATATATCGTATATTATCACATTCATGTACTCGAGAGCTAGTTTATCTTTCACAACATAACTATCTACTACTGTCAGGGACGTACCGATGCGTCAAAAGAAGGACGGAAAAAGGGGCGCAGCAAAAATTTTGTCTGAGCTTCACATAACAATTTTTTTCAAAATTTTAAAATTTTCGTGAGCAAAATAAAATTTTTCAAAAGCAGGAGTGTTACATCTCACGTGCCCTTCGGTCGGTATGCCCCTGACTACTGTAAATACAGTTGTTCCTATATATGATATAAATCTGTTAAGAGCACCTGAGTAAATTTTCAGTTAAACGACTTCTTCGTTTACATTAAAAAAGTTCACATATGTGAACATTTTATCTATTTTTTGAAACTGCTATAGCTCAGTCAGTTTAAGAGTGGTAGTCGGGAAACTTTGTACATATTCTTCCCTCATCTAGCGGCCTAAGATACACGACTCATAAGTACAAAAATCGGAAATTTCTTTTTCGTCTATTTTTTCCTCGAACGGTACAATAATTTTGCAATTCACTCATATATTCTTGAGGATTTGTTAGATCTATCAAGATTTTGTCGCATCCTCGTCTCCACTTGAGAGACTGTATGAGATTTATCTTAAATTGTACAGGAAATTTTTGATAAATCCAGATAAATCCAAAAACTATGTTCTAGTAGCTGCTACCATTGTGTTAAATAAATCCTAGCACATTAGAGCAGCACATGTATATTAATACATTGAGCACAATGAGATCCGCCAGTAGGACTCACTTAAAAGAACTGAATATGTTCATTTTAGTCTATTCATAGGTGATAATTTCTTTTATCGTACAAAGAAAATGTTTCAGCGTTTTTATTCATTACGGGAAAATCGATAAATACTGTGTTACAATATTTCGAAATAAAAATTAGTCCACTTTGTTGAAACTAACTAGGTTCACAATGTTTTACTTATTCATACTAACTGGTAGAAAATATACGTGATGTGTATTTCTCTGAAAATTGCACAAGATCACATTTACTGCCTGAAACTACTTAACATAATTTAACGCAGCATGTGTCAGTTTTTCTCTTATGAATACAAACGCTGAAGCATTTTCTATGATCAACAAAAGAAATTATCTCGTCTAAATAGACTAAAGTGAACATATGCAAGCTTTTTAAATGGGACCTATTGGTGGATTGTATTATGCCCAATGTGTTAATAATGATATTAAATTCATTTTCTGTGCGAATCATGACGAAAGAAACGTCAATCTTAACTGAATATATCCTATGAGATTCAAAGTATCAGAGAGATGTTAGTTTTTTTTACAGTATTGAAACGAAATATCGGTTTGATCGAATGAACTCAAATGAGTTTGTAATTTGATTCTATGATATTACATGAAACTCAACGATTCCCCTTTTAAATTACTAAAAACGTTAGTAAAAAAGTTTCTTTGGACAAAAATGTTAGTATTCTCAAAATTTTCTTTATAAAGAAATCATCTTAGACGTTTGTCACATAAATTAGAACCAGCAAACATGGAAAAGAGGCTGGAAGACAGTATTCTTTATTTAGAGTCGAGTTATTTATGGAGTGTTTTTCATACAAGAGGTACGTAAACCATTCAATTAACCATTCGACTTGATAGTCTTATATATACTCCTGATTACGGTCGGCTGATTTATAAGAGAAAATTTCTTCAACATCATATTTTATTTCGACAATTACAGAAATTTTACTAACAGTTTGGGTTCCTTAACTCACATTCTAGAATCAAAAGCGCATATGAGTTTAACCGGCAACGAAAATGCATAAACAACATGATAAAATGAAAATATTTGACGCAACTCACTTTTTCACGCCGCTCATTGACTTGATCATCACTTAGGCCCTGTGTTGAAACCCTTAACAAAGAACATTGCCAATTATGAGACTAGAGTTTGTTACTTTTATTATTTTACTTACTCAAGTATTCTATATGCGTCATCGAGAGTACAACCAATCAAATCACACTGAGCTTTATCGAACAAAACAGCGGTGTCGATGGTCTTCCAATTACCGTCTGGTATTGATGCTGGAATTTTGACTGTTGTATGACCACTGTTTTCAGAAGTGTCATTCTTCATATCGTTATTGTTCACTAAAAAGAAAAAAAATAATTGTACATTATATCGAGCCAAGTTCGAATTCGCTGCCGATGAGTCAACGTATATCTGACCACATGTGTTTGTGGTCGATAACCACTGCACTATATTTGGGAATAATTAGTTGGGCTGCATGTTCCAATTCTTTTGTTTTATATATAAAGTTGCTGGAATATATTAAATAAATATGGATTCTTTACTACTTATCATACTCGTATAATGGTAATAAAGCACCAACGATAAGGGATTTATAAGTTATTTAAAACCAATATAATCAAATTCTTCATAAAGCCTATTCGTAAAGACCAAACAATCTTTTGATAATCTTTCGTTAATTTAGTTATAATTAAGGTGCAGACTACTCAGCGTTGGCAGTCCATTAGCATTATACGAATAGTATATCTGGTAAAAAAATATCATATTCATTTAATATATTATAGCAGCTGCACGTACATAAAAAGAATCAGGACATCCAACGAGACTGACTATTCTTACATATAAAGAGATGTCTGTATTGAGAATTTTGTTTTTCATCAGCAAAGTTTATGTAAGAAAAAGAAATGCTTGTGAGGATTCATTATTCTTTCGTGACTGCAGTTCCTCTTTTCACTATTGACATAAAAATCACATTTTTTTCTTTTTATTTTAAATCAATGTTTACCCATAGCAACCTTCTTTTTTTATTTAAGTCCTTCAAAATTTTGTTTACCGATGTGGTGACACTGTTTGTCAGTTACGAAAAATAACAAGCACTTCCTCGTTACTATGCTGATCAAATTCATTCTTTTGAAGTATATGATTGTGTGATAACGTCGTCAGAGCATCATGTCTCACTCATAAAACATAACATTCATTTCATAAATAGTCATGAAATTCAGAATATATAGAATTGCATCTGTTTTTCGTTTTGTACCATCAATAAAACGTTGAGCAAAATAACAATAACGTTTTTCTTCATAATGGTAGTCGATTCTGCTTTACACAAAGAAAGAATCTGAGAGGGAATTGTCCTAGTCGAACATCTTGTAAGCAAGATCTTGGCAAGATCTTGAAAAAGATAATTTGTTTATTATCAAAAAACATATCTTATATATCTGTACCACAGATCTTGGAAAAATCTGTTCCAAGTCTCAAGATACTGAAAAGATTGAAGAAAAGTTAAGCAAAAATTATCTTGTACTAAGATCTTGAAAAGACTAAAGCGACATCATCAATATATAAAAATAATCAAAAAATCCTAATTAATTGTTCAAAAGCATAAATAAATCATATGAAATCAGAAAAATGTGTTAAAACTTTTTTGTACTGTTCTCATGTATCTCGGCCAACGAAAACAGAAACTGTGAATATAAAGACGGTAGACTTATACAAACAAATTCTCATTCATTAGATTCGAAAACGTTTTAAAACCTTGTTAATCAAGCTAATATACGTTCATTGACAATAATTTACTGTCTTTTTTTCAGATATTCGTCAACTGTGTAATATTTATATAGATATCAATAAACAGTCGATCAAAAAATTTATCCATCATCTTGGTCTCATCTAGTGCTGAAATGTATAGCGAAGGTTATTCTAATTTAGAATTAATAGAAACTCGTCGCTTTTAAGCTTTATTTTATTTTATTTTTGTAAATTTTTATTGTATTTGGTGTTCATATATGTGTTTTATCGTGTGTGATTTTTTTTAAACGTCAGATGTAAAGATATTTGTATGAATTCTCGAGATATTGATTCTTATTGTATAAAGTTCCATTTTATATGATGGAAATAAGGGAAAATATCGTACTAAATACAAAATCTCATGCTCAAGATCTCAATTATAGGTAGCCAACATCTTAATATACGTACGATACTGAAGAATCGTTCATAAGATCTTTACAGTCTGTAGCAAAGATCTGTCCAAAGATCTTACGTATAAGATAATCCAAATATCTGTACCTAAATTTCCAAGATCTGTTCACTTATCTGTACCTTACATCTTGGCCAAGATCTTGCTTACAAGATGTTCGACTAGGGTGCTGTGAAAGTATCGCTTTCTACGACATACAAATTACAAAGTAAATTATTACAGCGACCAAATGAGATTCACTGAAAAAGAAAACAGAACGTACCTAGGCAGTGAAAATTGATACATTAACCCATTATTTTAGTGATTTGTACTGCCTGAGTGGAGTTTTATGCTTGTTGTGAAAACGTTTAACAAACAGGGCCACACTACCTACGACTCTTCAGCAGGTACCAGGATCTATTTTTTTTGGGATTTATTCGGATTTTTTAATAAATCCCCATGCATCTTAAAATAAATTCCACATAACTCTTATTGAGGGTGAGGGCGAAAAGTATGTGTGGGTGGGGGTGAGTGCGGGGGATGCGGAGCAAGAGTGCGGGTGCGCTGAAATACTAATACAACTATATAGTCTCAATAAACCCTTAGTAAATAAATAAATCCCAATAAGTCGCGCAGAAGAAATAAATCTCAAAAAAATAAGTTCCGGTACGTCCTCGATTTTCGAGGAGCCACTGTGTGTCAACATTGAAGATCTGACAAACATATTCAAATAGAAAGTAGCGATACTGCATCCAAGAGAAAGCTCGTGATGCTTTGAGCACGATCTATGGAACTCACAAAATTTACAAAGGATAATATGTTGTGTAGACTTAAAGGCGAAGTTTCGCGGCTCCACTTCCTTCGCCTTCCTCTACCTTGCATTACAGTCTTTATTAAATGGAATAACAGCCAGCGATTACATTTTTCCAACAATGGGGAAATGGTTTAGCAAGCTTTCAGAAATAAGCTTCTCTAGTAGTTAGAGAGGAGAAGCATTTATTAGAGCACACGCTTTCTTATTAATGAAAGAAATGTTTATTCAAAAGCAGTTTCTCATATGAACCTGGGTGAAAACTAAGCTGAAAGGGAAGATCCTCAGGTGTCTAAACGATTTTAATTTAAGACTTAGTGTACCTTGTAGAATTAAATATATTGGTGGCAGAGTTTTTTTTTCGAGGAAAAAATTAAATTTTATTCTTAAAATTTATTATGGCTTGAATATTATCACAAATCATAACTGTTACACTTACTAGTGGCGGCACCAGACTACTAGCGTCCCTCTTGTTGTGGGTGGGTAGGAGAAGGTGGCGCCACCTATATGCACATTATGTTATTAATAATACACGGTATCAATAGGATGGCAGCACCGTCTGTTGCTCTCTCTCTATAACAATGGACGAGTGGGTGTTCTATTTTCATCCCTAGTGACTCTATTAGTCTCACGTATCCTTGAAAATTTGGCGTGCGTATAGGTGATGCCACCTTCCACTGCCCAACCAAAACAAGAGGGGCGCTAGTAGTCTGGCGCCGCCACTAACACTTACGAGGGAACGTTACCTCGTTAGTCTTGATTCAAAGGCATAACTGATTTATTCTAATATAACAATAAGAAGGCAAATAGAATCTTCAGCACAATTACAAATATAGTGTTGTGAAAGCAAATATAAAAAAATATGGTATTCCTCAAAAGCAATCAATCATGCGGAGACCTACATTATAAGCCTTACACATATAATGTGAATATGTCCTTTGTTTAGTTTTTCTACTAGTATATTTGAATACAATACATGTGAAAAAATTCTGTTGAAGTGCACTTGATGGCTTTTTTCTCAGAACAGAGTTCGAAACTGTAAATTTACGGACTTCGCTGGCGAAGAATTAAGGATTCATGTTTGTCCTGAAAAGAGTCTGTGCTTATTGTCTGTTTCGAAGGTGATCGAATATTTTTACTTCTATAGTTGGATACTTACACAACATCTGAGTCACATTGGGCAACGGTGGTCTTCGATTGTGATGATACTTTCAGCGATTGTAAAGTTCTTTTTATTTAGAGAATGCTTCTTCTTTAATAAAGATAAACTCAATACTTTAAGCAGTAAATCGCCATAGGTTGCCATGAGTGATAGCTGTATCGCCGAGGATCATCACATAGAAACTCACACAGTATCTAGAATATTTTTTAATATTCGTTGTCTGATTAACTCGCTACTCTCAATATTTCAATGTGCAGGTTTTGTACCTCTTTTTACCCTGCAAACTTTGGACTTTGTCCCTGCCTAACGAGTAGTTTAAACGCTTCTGTGGACTTTGCATCTCTGCTGGTAGATTTTAGAATCTTGTCCATGAACCTAGGACTCTTGAGGGTGAGGGTGAGCCCGAAAAGGCAACCAAGACATCACATCATCTGAAAATGACAACGAAGACGCCTAAAAGATGTCACATGGGCTGACCATATAACGGGATAACAAGTAACGATAGACAAAAGATACTAACAGTACTATTTAGAATTCTGTGTGATGATCCTCAGCAATATAGCTGCCACCCACATCAAGCTCTCTAAAACCGCAAAACACCTGAAAACTTTCAAAATAATTATTTTTTGAGGGTTTTAAGTTTTTACTGCTTCAACTATTGAGTTTATCTTCGTCAAAACAAGAGCATTTTCAAGAATTTATGTAAGTAAAATGCTTTAAATAAAAACTCTACAAACGCTGAAAATTTCATAAAAAGCAGGGATCACTTTGCACAGTGTGACGAGTTATTATGGGATTTCAGTGCTAATAACATCCCAAAAAAAAAAGGAAAATTCTGAAAAGAAAAAACGTAGTGGATATAAAATTCTCCACGCTAAAATACATACAAAATTTTACCTTCTTATTTCGGTAAAGGAATAATGGTAAAATCCCAGTAGTGTCAAACTTTGGAGTTGAATTTCACTGTATAGCTATTAATTTAACGGATCGAGTCCACCCTCAACTTTTCAACTCTGAATTAGGCATCTTTTGACATAGTCGACTTATTGGTTCGTAGCAATTCAACATAAGCGTGCCTTTAGCATATTGGAATAAAACCACACGGGCAGCGCCCGCCATCTTCGTAGCACACTCATGCAGAGCTGTGCCGCTCTCCCTTCGTGATACCCTCGCGCATTTCAAGTGTCTCTTGCTGCTGCATTTTTCATTTATATTTGAATTCGATTAAAACAATTGCTAAGTAACTCCAGACCTGAAAAGCTTATTGCCATGACCCGCATAGCTTCCCAGAAAGATTAAAGTAAAACTTTATATAGATTTTAGCATTGAGAATTTTATCACTATTAGTTTTTTTTCTACTTTGAAATATTTTTTTTGGATGCTATGAGCATTGAAATCTTTCATTTATTGGGTGTGGCTTAGGTGTCGTGAAGGTGTCCATCTATGAAACTGACGTTTATTATTAAGATATTAATCTAAAAAGACACAAAATATCCAACTTTGGTAGGTGAAAAAAGTTGATCTTGTCAAAATTTTTATTTCTTGGCAGTCGGACATCCTTAAATGACAACCTTTACATTTTTTATTGTTTGGATTTATTAAACAATCTGTCTTAATGATCCAATAAACAAGAGATTTAGGAAGAAACATTAACGACTAATTGCTTCTGAGATAAAAAGTTCAGCCAAAGGAAAAATCAATTATTTCGTTTTGGAGGCTCTTGTGATGCACAACGGAGCGACCCATCCTTCTTTCCAATGAAAGCTTTTCATTTTATTGAAAACGCATGAATGCGTGCCGAAATATGTTAACATGATTATCAAATTGTTAAAAGAATTAAAATTCATCACTTGAGGTAAAATATAGAAGAAATATTGGCTCAATATTACCATTTAGCAACATCTGACCGAAAAGGATTAAGAATTGTGGCATATTTTCACTGAACCGCTTTTTTCCAAACAATATCATTTCAATCTTTCTTGCTGACTTGAACGTTTATGCAATGAACAAGAAACAAGTATATAAATAAGGCAAAAAAGGATAGAATTATTTGTTTACATAAAGAAACTTGCTTTCTATTGAAAAAAATTTCGTTGTCTCATCTTCCTTTTTAATTAACTCTTTAGGGATCGATGACGCAAATATACGTCATCCCTCTGAAACAGATAAGATCTTTAGATGCACATTATTCATCTATTATACTGTTTAATAGTCTGTGGACTTTTGGAATGATATGTATACATATTCGTCACACGTTTCTGGCAGTCAATAAGGTTGATTAAAAAATAAAAATCAATTCCTCAAAACAATGTTGTTTTTTACTATTTTCTTTTCAAAAAAGTAATCCGGTCTTCAAAGGGTTAACATCTATATCATAAACAATTAGACACTGATACTTTTGATAGAGTAGCAAAGCCACTATCTTTGTTATTACTCTTCGTTTCATTTATTATTATATACAGTATATATATATACAGTATGTAAAAAAATTATTTGGACACTCCATCAT
>JAJEKB010019639.1:0-22585 GCA_022393335.1 Macrotrachela quadricornifera
ATTTTGTTTCACAATAATCCGATTGTAATCGACCATTTTTCACTGGGTTGTGCGTACAGAAAAAAAACCGGCAAATAAACAATTATTGTGCAGAATGCGACAAATCTAGAGTATCCTGTAGAATTTTCCTGAATAAAATTACAAATACGGGTATCCATATAAATATTTTTGCAGTATGTAGTATCCATATCGGGTAACTTCTTGAGGCTTTTTAAGAACATGGATACCCTGAAATCAGTACTTTCTTTAAGATAGTTTGTTGAAAACTTTTTTCGTAGTTAAATATATTAGATTTTTATGAACAGAAAACACTAAAAAATAAAAATAAAAAAAGTAGATAATTTCAATACTGATGGTACTCTAAAATCTAAAAAAATTCATCGCTAGTGAGTTGCTGAAATGGTATATTCTAAAGACTAATTGAACAGTGTGTTTATCTTAAACTAATATGTTTAAAAAAAACTAAGCTTAAAAATTTTCTGAAAAATTATAGAAAAAAAAATACTCATAGTAGCTCTCTGGATGCTCTGTATAGATGGCTCCTTTATTCTTGAAAAAATTCTTTTCTTTACCACAATGTATATTTATTTCTTATCTCGTGTGGTAAGAACGAGTCAGAAACTATTATTTTCACCTATCGACTTGTTTCTTACTTGTTTTTTTTTCTCCTCACTGTGAAAAAAATTCTAATGATACAAGCAGTATTAATGACAATATGAAATTTCCAATTCATATTCGTTCTATATAAACCAATACAAAATGTATTTTCATTCACAAAAAATTCTATTTTATTTAACATAATGAAAAAACATTTCTATCAACAATGGTCTATTGAAGATGCTCAAGATGGTATTGAAAATTATGAAGATGATCATTATGATAATTTTAATGATCTGGTATTTAATGAATTATTATTTAATATTAAAAAAATTCCATTCGATGATATTATTCAAAATCATTTACAATACAATAATGCTATATATAAAATTAAGGAAACAAATAGTCTTCGTTGGCTTTATACAGCTGATCGAAAATCAATTGAATCAATAATAATTTATTCATTTCGTTTTCCTAATTTCTGTCATCCTGAATTTTATCAAGAATTTCAAACAAAAACTCATCATCTCTTTCAATTCGTAACAAAATGTAGACATAAATATTATGGATGGTATAAATATACAGGATATGAATTATTAAATCGTATTGATAAATATTTAAATATAAGAAGAATTGTTCAAAATCAAATTCCTCATAAAACAAAATTATATATTAATCAAAACAAAGAAAGAATAGATATACAATTTTGTTTTTATTCTATTAATGAACAAATTACAATTACTTTTGAACCAGGATATCCTGCTACTTAAATATTATGTTAATTAAATGATTTTAGAATTTTATTGTTAGTCTTTGTTTTATATTTATTTGTTAAATAAAATAATCAAGAATTTAAATTTTTTTTTTAAATTTGTAATAAAGTATTCATATTGAATAAAGACGATTGATAATAGGATTTTTTATTTTAAATGAAAAATTTGTAGAATTTATCTGTTCTAACACAGAAGCAGTAAACAATTAGAAAATACTCATATCCTTTTAACTACGAAAAACTATAACAATTGACATTTTGATTAAAGATTATATAAAAATTAGTTTTTGGCATATATTTCGATACTCTGAAAATTTAACTAAATATTTGAAAACATCTATCATTAGTTTTATTTTTTGTTTAACTCTCGAAATATATGCTGGTCTTTTTTTTTCATAAGAATTCAAAGAAAAACAAATCATCATTATCTTACAATAATGAATCCTATTCAAAATAAACTTCATATTTTTTTATGTAAGTCGTTTTTAGTTCGTAGGAAAATTTCTTTATGCATACTATATAGTTTTTTTAAAGATTTTATTTTGTATTAGAATTTAAAAAGAAATAGTTT
Source organism: Macrotrachela quadricornifera (assembly GCA_022393335.1). NCBI lineage: Eukaryota > Metazoa > Rotifera > Eurotatoria > Philodinida > Philodinidae > Macrotrachela > Macrotrachela quadricornifera. Next base: position 1,941 of record JAJEKB010019639.1, read on the forward strand.
GAAATTATAGCAACAGCTAATTAAAGTTTCTTCGTTTTACTGTTAGACATCTATAATCATATAAGATTTTATACTTGTGTATATGTTGGATTAGGTTAATAATAAAACCTATTATCATACTGAATATGTTAAAAGAATTTTTGTCGTTTATGTATCTAGTTATGATAAAATGATGAAATATTGAAATAGCTTTAAAAAAGGTGTGTATAATGTGCTCATTTTGAGTACAAGAAAAATCAATAGAACAGGTGAAAAGAGAGTTGGTCATAGAACTTTTGTAGAGGATTTTATGGCATTTTCTTTGGAAAAGAATTCAAGATTTTATTATTTACCTAGTCATAGATATATACAATATATAGGTATTTTGTAGTAAAAAAAGTAAATGTCACTTTTGTTTAAACGTATTTTATATATTTTAAAATGTATTTAATATTTAACATTAATAAAAGATGTGATATGTCTCAATCTATTTGTCTACTCAAGTGATTTCTTTTGTTTTAGCAATTTTATTGAGATATTTTTATTTAAGAAATGTTTTATTATCGATAGAAATATTGATTTATTTTTCCATGGCTCTTTTTATATAATTAAGAACAAAAATACATTGATACATAGAGTACTTTAAATAAAAAGAGAGAAACATATAATAACCCTTCAATTCTTATATTATCTTTCTTTCTAACCAGATGTAGCAAGTTACATATCGAACTGTTCATATATATGTTGTTTTCACTATTGAAAACATGTAAGAAGTACACGGTAATCCTAGAGAAAGTACTGAGTACAGGATACCCGATATCGGTACTTCGATAACTCTCAATAATTATACCGATATAGGTACTGTATTGGGTACTCACACCTGTAGTTTTACTGAGAAATGGTCTACAGAGTATTTTAAATTTATCATGTTCTCTATGGTAACTGGTCATTCACCGTTTTTTTTTGCATACACATCTTCATATAAGCAACCTGGTAAAACATAAGAAATTAACGTTATTTCATACTAATTTTTTTTTAGATTACCTACCAGTTGAGAATATGCCGATCTCAATAATAAATTGAGTAAGAACTACCTTCATGTAGTCTGAAGAACATTTGACCAACTCAAGACCAGTCAGATGCCCAAATTCGATCTGTTTGAGTTTTCAGAATTGAGAAAAATTAAATTAAATGAAATAAAATAATGTCAGAAATTTCTTCTTCGAGAAACAAAAACGAAAAGATCAAAGGTTAAGTTCGATCATCAACCTACTGCAGTTTTGACAACAGAGTACCTAGAAATACTATGCAACAGTATTCAGTTGAGTACTTGATCAGTACCCTGAAGTACCCATTTATTAGTCGCTTTTCGACAGGGTACTCTACACTCAGTATATTCATTCGAGTAAGTAAAAGCAAATAAAGAAAAGTCATAAAGAACTTAATAATAACTCGAAAAAGACATCACCATGTCAGATATCATGTTGTACATGTGTGTATATTTAATCTTTACTTTTGTTTGTATTTATATATAGAATTGCAAATAGATTTTCCTTCTGCTTCATGTGCTAATTTAATTGCTTTATCATCTGATGTGGGTCCATTATTATATACATTAAATAATATTTATTCTGATAGTTATTTAGTAATATTTTGTAAAATGCAAGATTATTTAAAACATCCAAGTTTACAAAATGATACGATTTTTTCTTGCATTTGCTTGTTTTGATCGATATGTACATAGTTCATCAAATACTAATATTCAAAAATTTAATAAAATTATTATTGCTCGTCGTATTATACCAATTGCTGTTCGTTGCTTGTTTTTTCATTACTTACTTTTTATAATTTAAAGCAACGTCAACAACAGCATCGTCATCTTAAACTACAATCACTAGATCTACAGGAAAAACCTAATCAAAAACTTCTTATTTTGATGATGCAATTAATTTTAGGTATGTTTTTAATTGATTAGTATTTTATAAAAAAAATGATTAGTGGTTTGTAGTCAGTAGAAGTATGATAAAATGTAAATTTCTTAATATAGATTTCAGTTCTTTTGTATTGATCTGATGATTTAATGGTTTTAGTTACCGGTTTTTGAGACCACCGAACTCTATCATCCCGGCAACAGCACCAACATTCAGCATTTGAGTTTACAACTCCATTCTCTATACTCGATTCCATACCCATTAACTATTAATTTTCTCAGCAAACATGATAGTTACTGAAAACTAAATTTTGTACATAATATTGATCAAGAAATTCTCCTGACCATTTAATTTGTAGACTTAATTTTATATTTTATATCAACAGTACTTTATGTACCTAATATTCTCTATAGTATAATAACACAAAAATATCCCCAATAAATCATTTGATCGAATAGTAATCGAAACCTTTATATCGTATTTTGCTATGGATTTAGTTTATTTTTATCCTGGCTTATCATTTTTTGCTTTTACTCTTGTATCAAAAACATTTCGAAATGAATTAATAAAATTATTATATTCATTATTTTCTTATCATCGTCGACGAAATACAGTTATACCATTAACTATTACTATTAACAGAATTCCAATCAATTCTACCCATACGATACCAACTTTTTAAATAATTAATACAAAAACAATTTGTTATTGTCTATAATTCATATATAATCGAAATTCATCATTCAGGCATTTTGTTCCTATGCCATCAAAACTACCATTATTGAGTAAAAACTACGATAGTTTATTCTAGTCATAATACTTGAATGTAAGACTACACTAATATCCCATGATGTAGACGACCATCATTTACTATCGTAATAAAAGAGAAAGTTGTTTTGAATTCAATATACATGATGCATTCAAAAAAGTTTCCGAACTGGTTGTATTTTTAAAAAATTTATAAATATGATAAACTTTATTGAATAAAGCAAATATATGAAAATATAGAAACGTATTTCACATCATTCTATTATCATCTATATCTCGAACAATCATTAATAGTTAATCATTGACGTTTTAACGAGCCCTTCAACAGTACGTAACACATTTGAATAACAATATTATTTTACATATTGAAATTTAAATTACAGTTGATCATCACTATTTTCCGAATAAATTTGTCCCTCTGTGTTTGAATCTATACTAGCATTTGCTTCTATTTCATTATTTGAACAAATTTCTGAAATATCTTCGCTTGATACATCACTTGACGATCCTTTCGATTGTGTTCTATTTGTATTTTTTGTTTTATTATATTCAAACCATTTTTCAATTTTAATTTTTGATGGGGTTTTATCATTAAAGATTGAATATAATTCTTGATAAATATTTTCTAGATCAATATTTAATGCAGTACGAACTCTTACATAAAAACGAAAATTTTTTTCACTAGTCTAAAATAAATATTAGATGATATTATTATTTAATATAAATAATAATTTACTTTAGTAAAAGAATTTGTTGGATCATCTATATCTTGATTTTCAAATAATTTTGGATTTTGATTTTTAAAATGAATTGCATTTCGATATAAAATACCTAAGATTGATTGAGATTCATATGATTTTTTTTTCATTAAAAAATCTGGATATATAAAACCAGCTTTTCTTCGAATTCGTTGTATACGTTCTCTATCGATTTCATATCCCGTTTTACCAGCATCAACTATAATTAATATAAGAAAATATTGTATATAAAAATATATATTTACTAGCAGCAGAAAACATATTTGCCATTTCAATAGCTAATTTTTGACATGTTCGTTGTGCATGATTTTCTTTGTTTTGATCAACAATAATTGCGTGTAAATTATAAATTTCCCCGTAACTTGTTGCTCCTAACAATGACATACAATAATTTATAACATTATCAGGAGTGATAGATGCAGATTGAACATTCGGTGATTGTGCTTTATATTCAAGTGGTTCTATTATTTTAGAAAGTTGTAATTCTTGACCCCAATAAACCTTAAAAAACACTCAATCTATCGTCAAATAGAAACAAAGAAAAATATGAAAATTACAAAATATTGATCGCCATCAAGATCAGAGCCAGCAATTTTATCACAATCAGGTCCTATATTAAAACATACATTTAATAGATCGATAAAAAAGAGCATAATTATCACTTACGATTGCCTTCCGTTGAAAATACAATAACATCTTCAAGACAATACAGTTCAGGTAGATCAACAGCCTCTAATACCATCATATCACCAGCATATGGACTAGAATTAAAATTTTATCTCATTTATTTAAATTATACAATGAAATTTAATAGGAGAAAACCAATTGAGGTTTACTGTAATTCAAAATTTTACCATGGATTTTTTGTAATAATAACTTGTCCAATAACTGTTTTAAATTCCGGATTTTCATATGGTTTCCCATTATCATCAACAATTTGATATCGAATAAAACATTGTCCTGCTTTAAGTTTTGATTCTAATGCACAACCAAACATATATCGACATTCATTTACAGGTAATGGTAATTTATTTTTAAGAAGATCTCTATACAAAGACATAATCTTTATTAAATCAATAAAGAATAAAATATATTTACTGCGTATTCTTTGGTGGTTGTTTTTCATTATTCAACCATCTATTTTGAAGTTCAATAAATGATGAATCAGGTATACCAAGATCTGACATAAGTATTATTACTTGATTATTAAGTCGAGTTGAAACTATAATAAAAATATTAAAAAAATAATAATAATAATACTAAAGTCAAAACATACTTGGTTGACTTGCTGATCATATCTCTAAATCCCAATCATTACATTCAAATTTTTTCATTGATGGACGAATTTTAATATAATATTGATTTAATGTAGATTCAGGATCAATAATAATCAAACCTTTACAACCAGCCATTCGAATTTGATAAGCTGATGGATATACATTCTGTTCATTTTTTTTAAGATAACCAAGTTTTTCAGCAATTAATCTTGCTAAACCTTTGGACATTAATCCATTTCCATCTGTAAAACAATAGTCATTTCTTTCTATATCATCTATCATTGTAACACATATATCTCCTTTTTGAACTTTTAAATTAAAATCTTCTAAATCCGAAATGTAATTAAGTTTGATCTTATAAAGAAAGAAAGAATTTCTAAAGAATTAAATAAAATAAATTATTTACTGTAGTTGAATAACTTTTACTAAACCATAAACCTAATCTTGATACATATTTACCAATATTATGAATTCCACTAAAATCACCTAATTCTTGTCGTTTTTGATGGATTTCTTCATGAGATATTGCTCTTACAAACCAATAACTATGTTCTTTTAATTGAGAATTTGATGCACCCAAAAAATGATAATGATAATTACAAATATTAATTCCTGATTGAAAAAATTTTCTATAATGATCATTTGGTTTTATATATATATTTGGTGGTTCTGGTTTTAAATATACAAGACAAAAATCATTACTACCATTAAATGCATTATGACGAAAAAGACGATGACCATTTGTTCTTTCTAATGGCATAATACGTGTAGATTTAGTAGTAACATAAACAGTAGCTACATAATATGATTTCATTTTTTCCTAGATAAACAAAAAAAAATTCAGTATGATCAATCGCTTTTTATATATTTACTTCATCATCATTTTCATCAAGAAAATCTTTCATTAAATAAAAATCTTTCTCATTAAAAACTGCTGTTAAGTCAACTTCATTATTTATTTGAAGTTTTTTATAAGCATGTAATGCAAGTTCATAAAAACATTTATCATCTCGTTTAGATAAATCATGCATAATAGTTTGAAGATTTTCATTTTGTAAATAATGTTTATCAAATATTGAACCAAGAGAATGAAGTAATTCAATAGCATATTGACTATAAAATGTTGAATATTCATTTAAAATAGAATTTGACCACATTATGAAAAATATATTATTGGAAATAAATGAAACACAGTACAAATACAATTCTATTCGATTTCCTCAAGTATTTATAATCAAATTATTATACATAATGTGAAGTTGGAACTTCCCGATATAAAATTATTTCCTTAGACAAATTAAAAAAGTCATATTCTTGTCTTGTGGGTTTTTTACCATGATGGTAGTAATAAAAAAAAACATCAAGTTATTTTTTTCTTTCTCTTTCCAACGAAAAGAATAGAAGAATTACATCATATGTTTGAAATACTATTCTCTATGTAAATGTCAAATGAAACTCATAAAAAGATATTTTTATGTTTTTGCCAATTGATATATTATTAAATTCTTTTGTTTTTTTTTTCTTATCTCAAATAAACTGAATAATTATCTTTGTTTCTCAGTACTTTAATAATTCTATTTCATTTTTCTTCTGTATATTCTTTTCGTAGAATAATATTTAATAAAAACAAAATGAGTATTCGAAAAAATACTCGTTTTTCTTTTACTTGTTCTTTTTTTTTCGTTCTGTCTTCATGTATCAACAAAGATTTGTTACAGAGCACAAATAACCACAGTGGGTATGATGCAGAATCTGATATACAGGGTTTATAAAAACGATAGACAAGTCAAAAAAAAACGCAGAAAATTGAAGTATTGAAAGAGAAACATTGTATTTAAATTATTAAATGACATCGAAATAATTTATTTCATATTAATCATCATCAACGGATATAGAATTGTCAATAATTAATAAAACTATAGCTCATAAAAAAAAATGCTTAAATCAGAGTTTTCTTTTTTGAATATGAAGTCTCTGGTAAATGTTTTGCTATGGAAGAAAAAGATATTTCGAAGTTTATCTAGTTTAACAATATTCAACAATAACAATCAAAAATACAAGATTCTTTAGTAGGAATATCCAAACATTCTTTTCGAGAAATAATCAAGAAGAAATATGAAGATTGCTTGTCATCTATATATTTTTTACAAATCATCTCAAAAAAAAAAGTTTTCATTAATGTTTATTATTTTGTATCAAATGTATTCATCAAGTGGATTCAAAATCATAATGAATAATCAAATTTCTATTGAATACAAGTATTCAAAAAAAAACAGGATGCGACATTATGTTCAGATAACACGACAAGTGTTCATACATCGTTTAACAAATATTCACGCAAGCATGCTCTCTTTCTACGATGAAAAATCTTCAGCAAAATGACCAGATTTTAGTTATATTTTACACTTTTTATTTAAAAATTACAAAACAATAAATAAATGAGTAGATTTTTCATGTATTTTTTTGTAATAGTTATGAGGAAGATATCTTCAAGTAATATCGCTTTTTCCACCTCATACTTTGATAATACACATTTTAAATTTTCGAATAAATTCATACGATTAAAGACTTTTATAAGATTTTTCTATGAACTACTAATTCAATTCACACTTCAAGATTATTAAAATATGTGTTGCAGTTCATCCTCAACATTGCTCTCTGAACTTTATATATGGGTACAAACATTTTAGTCTAATATTTTCTCTATAAATCTCATTTATATTCAAAGGGATTTTTTCAAAAAAAAACATAAAGATTTAATTAAAATCAATGAGTTCATTAATCACAGTATATTCAGTAAAAATATTTTTGAAGAATGATCAATTAGTATTTCACAATATTCATCTCACACTGATAGTATAAAATAACTTCTTTAACAAGCTATATCAGTTTGAAGTCATTTAAAACGGAAATGCATCATTCAATAAAGAAGTTTCAGAAATGTTAATGATAATAATTTTTTACATTTAAAAAAAGTCATATATATATTTATTTTTTATTCACGAATTGAGAATAAAAATAAAATGACATTCAATAAATCTTTAACTCATTCAATTCTTTTTGTAATTTTTCTAATAATGACGATTCCTTCTATCATATGTTCATTATTCATCTTTTATCATTTTATTCGAACACGAGAACTTTATAAACGACTTAATAATCACGTTATTCTTATTTTATTACTATTAAATTTTATTCAGGTAAGTCAACAAATTTTAATATTGAAGAATATATTTGATTGTTTCTTTTATGAAGACGGTCACAGACATGCCATTGGCACTGATTTTACTACATACAGGATTTGTGCCTGTACAAACACGTCTATTTTGTCATTTTTGGCCTGTATATAATTTCGGATTAGTTGTCATTAGTCTCATGATTATGGCTTATGGGTGTATTGAACGATACTTTCTTGTCTTTTATCGGGTTTTTTTCAAGAAACATTTGATCCTACTCCATTATGGACCATTATTCTTCTTTGTCATTTATCCACCCTTAGTGTACATTGGACTGATTGTTATATATCGATGTGAAAGCTACATTGATTATACTCAATTTGCCTGTGGTGGACCATGTTATCAATATGAGGTATGTTTGATACATTTTATCTACTAAGATAATCAAAATGATTTACAGTTAACAGAAAATTATTTCTTCTGGTAGATTTATAATAGAAGAAAAGGAATTATAAATTAAAGAAAAATATTATAATTTGTCTATTTTTGTTTATAGTTTAGTCTTGGGTTATTTGATTGGCTTTTCAATGTATGTATGCCTATTATTGTAAGTACTGTTGCCACAGCAATACTCATCACTCGTGTACTTCTACAGAAGCGTCGTGTAGGTCAACGTGTTATTTCACAACGCAATCGTAAAATGGTTGTTCAGTTAGCAGCTATGTCTCTTATGTATATCACTGTTTGGATGCCAAATATTGTTTCTTATGTGGTTCCACTCATCGGTCCAAATCCATTTGCTCTTGAATTAGCTTCAAATTTATTCATTTACTTCGAATACATCGGATGTCTTCTATGTCCGTTAATGTCTCTCGTTGGACTTCCTGAAGTGCGTAACTCTATCAAGCAGATATTTATTCGATTTAATACTGTACGACCATCAATTTAAAATCTTGTACAATACGAATCGTAATATATTTATGAAAATTTGACATTCTTTTTGTCAATACAAATAAAATAAACTCAAAGTTTGATATATACTTGTATCTTTCTGTACTGTCGATTCCACTCTTCTTACAAAATGTTCTTTATCACAAATATTAGTGCCGAGTATACTACTCCGATCAAATGTAATATAAAGTTTACCTAAAGAGTTTCGGGGTTGAGAAATCAATTGATACCATTAGTTATCATAAATTTTGAGATCGATTTTTTCATTGAAACATTGTGGTTTTCTCTAAATAATCTTTTTCTAACAAAAGAACTACGTATTGTAAACGTATCTATAGCAACTTATTTAAATCTCACAGTATATAAAATTTACGTATAAAAAGAAATCAGAAAAGGTTGATTCCACTATTGTATGAACAAAGCATAGTGTTATTCGGGGAGTATGAAAGAGGAACTCTTTAAACTTTCTAATCGACCCGAATAACACCATGTTTTGTTCTTAGAATAGTAAAGTTAACCTTTTCTGATTTATCTTTATACCAGTTTTCACTTTTCTCCCTTGATTAGAGCACATACACCACTACTGTCCGATCTGGAAAATCTTTGGGCAAACGTTATGAATATATATAAGTGCACACAAGCATACTCATGCATATCTAATATGACAGAAGTACAAGTGAAGTACGCATATCTGAAGCTTTACTTTTTATCTCTTGATCATACCTCATCGACACTTCGCCGTACATCACTTGCACTTTGCTGAGCCGAAGACCAAAAATGCATAATCTGCCGCAAAAATGTAAAATTTCTCCAAATAAGAAGAATTTTTTTGAAAAATTTTTTTCGTCTATAAGTATAGAACAAAAGAATTTCGTTCTTTGACCGTACATATCCAAAAAAAAATGGAGGAGGGAAATCGCACCACTATAATATAAAAAAAAAGACAGTCCCTGACTAAAGAATCCAAATAATTTTTATTATAAGCGATTTTTATAAAATAATAACCTAATAAGGTGACAATATAGCCACATACAACAGCTATTAATCATCCAATTTGATTGAAATTTTTCCTCAAAATAGAATACTATTGCCCTTGTATAATGGCTTTGTATATCAACTTGCTCGAAACAATATGGATATACGTTTTGAGAAGTTTTTTTATTTAGAAAGTCTTTTATATGTAAAAAGCTTTCAGTATAATCTCTTTGGAGTTAAAAGGTGAAACACGATAAAGCTCTTTCAAAACGAGATCAAGGAAGAATAATTTTAAACTATCTCTAACAACCTGAAATCAGAGTTAAAATATGAAACCAAAAAGGAGAGAAAAGGTTTTTGATGTAGGAACTTCTTATTGATTCAAAACTCTAAGCATCTTCTGGAACTTCGACACTTCATGATTCGAAAATCAACAACATCCTGATTCAAAAAAAATCATCACTATGTACTACCACAATCACTTCCAATTGTTTTTCACAAAATATGAACTTCGATAAAATCCTTGTGTTACTTTATGCAAAATCTCAGTTCCAAGATAAAACATAATGAAAAAGATTGAAAGCTTTCAATTGTAATATAAATAAATAATAAAAAGACTGAACTATCAATGTGTTCTTTGGATTATTTTCTGTGCGTTGGTCTTGTTTTACGAGTGAAAGTTTTCGTAAAGCATTATTTGTGCAGATAAATGGTTGCAATATATTATTCATACATATAAACCATTACATTTGATATCAGCAAGTAAGAATGGATGCTAATCGTTGCATATTCATGCCGTCACTTTACTAGTTTTCTGTCATAAAATAATGGATTATTCTAAAAATTGATGTTATTTTGCCTTTCCATGAATTGTTATTAACAATTGATTCAAAATAAAATGAAATAACGGAAAGGAAAAGGATTTCAGGAATGAATGATATATGTGAAAACGAGCAGCGGCCTAAATCTACGAACAAATAGATAAACCAAGAACAAGCAAGTCAAAGAAATCATTTATTTAAATTTTGATTTCTCTATATAGGTACATATTCCTCGAACAGTTTTTCCATTTCAACATTTCTCCAGACTCAAAAGTTTTCTTCATACACGTATTCCCACACACGAGTAGATTCTGTATCTCTGTTCGTGCTAGTTTCCAATATGAACATCGTAGTTGCTCTTGTTGAGAAGCGTATGAGATACAATTTTGTTAGTTCTTTATTTTTAGAAGAAAGAAAAAGTCAATTTCTATGTCTGAAAGTCAGTTAGCCTTGCTGCGACGTTCAAGTTTAATCCATACGGCTTCTGGTCTGATTGTGGCACGATCATGGATTTGAAAGTTACTCTCGAGCTTATCGCTTTTCAGTACTGTAAATGCTCTAAGAAGACGAACACATGTCATTTTCATTTCCATTATAGAAAAGCGCATTCCCACACAACTACGTGGTCCAGCACCGAACGATATATAGCTGAGTGGATGTCGTTGAGTAGCATGTCGTTCTGGATAAAACTTGTAAGGATCAACAGGACCCCAAAGATCCATATCGTAATGAATGCTATAGGGTTCAACCTGTATAGCTGCACCTATAGAATTTTTAATAAATACAATTATTTTCATGACTTGATTGTTCTTTTTGAGATTTCAAATATTCTATTACCTTTCTTTATTGTATACTGGCCTATTGTCGTATCTTTAACGCAAAGACGAGTGAGGGCGATTGGTCCTACAGGATACATTCGTATTACTTCTTTAATGAACATATCCAAGTATTCTAATTTTTCGATCATTTCATATGTTGGTGACTGGACATTACTGTCAATTTTTGCATCCATTTCGTCTTGTAACTTTTGTTGTATTTCATGATCAGTAGCCAATGTATACATACAATAAGAAAGTATATTCGAGGTGGTTTCTGAACCACCAGCTCCAAAAATGAATACATTACCCAAGATTTCGTCGATTGTCAATTTTTTAACAGCAACAGATCGCGCTGGTGTTGACACATTCTCGTCGTCATGCACTTCTTCATCCTAAGAATATAAATAAAAAAAAATTTTTTCTATAGATATTTGAACAACATGAAATAGCCTCAAATGTTTATCATTTGTCTCACCACAATAGTCTGATCTGTAGCTGCATCAAGCATAATATGTACAAGATCAACTCGACCAGTTTTATTTCCTTGTTTTCGAATACGTATAACATGTTCGCCGATATGATCCAATAACCAAAGTAAGGGTAATTCAGGAAAATGAACAAATGGAAATATTATATTCAATTTATGTAGTAACATAAATAATCGCATGAATATTTGAAGAATAAACCCACCTAAAGCTGGCAATGCAGTAGCTAGTTTGGCAAAGAGTAATTTTCGAGTGTCAACATTCAATAAATCATGATATCTTGTCAAGTATGGATTATTTGGATTTTGTTGTACATCTGTATCGAATGAGAAACCACAACGAACTAAAAGAAAATTAAAATTGATATAATACTTCTCTGATTTTTTTGCTTACATATTACATCTATAGTCAATCGAAAGAACAACGGACAAACATCAACATCAACGTTTTTATCAACATAAGGCGTTAGCACTTGTACGAGTTCATCAGTACATCCATCGATTAATGGCGACATTTGCATAAGTTTTGCTTTACTGAATGCTGGATTGAGAATATATCGCTGACGTCGCCAAGTCGATCCATTGGCATCAAATACATGTACTCGTTTCTCTTGACCCGGCATCAGAAACAACAATGGTTTGCGTCTATCAAAATTGGTAAATTGTGTAATGAATACTTGTTCAAGAAAGTTAACATCCGATACAACATAGATAGGAGTCGTTCCTTCAAACATGCCATAAATTTTTCCATATTGATGTGTCCATGTTTCTAATTGACGAAAATAGTGTGATACTCGCCATAGTGTGCCCGAATTGCCAAGTAAAAATGTGGGTGGTGGTCCAAGAATGTTGGCTTCTATGAAATACCTGTGTTTGCGTCGGACATCAATAACAAATAATAGGATAGTTGATAATATAACGCCTAAACTGAACCAGATAGCAAGTTCGAAGAACATATTTAATCTTTTATCTGAAATTATTCGTCATTTATGAAGCCTCTCATGTCGTTTACTAGAATTTTTTCCAAGGATTTATTAGGAATTATTAATTGTTTCAATAATTCAGAACACTGTATTATAGGCATATATGACTGCATTGATAAGCATATTCAAAGAAGTTTTTTTTTAATTGAATTCAAATCATGTAAACTCCTAAATTAACGTATTTTTGCCTGTATTAACGTTGACAACTTGATTCTTTTTAACGTGAATATGAGTCAATCTTTCATCATTCTCCTATACGGTTTTTCTCATACATATGTATTAATCATCAAAAAGTTTAGATATCACGCATTTCACAGCAACATTTTTATTGACAGGTTAGAAAGATCGCTTTACTTTATTGCTAAAAGTTTTTTTTTTCATTTTTCTAAGATTCTTTTTTGGGATACTGTTTGAAAATGTCTAAATATACGCTAAGTGATTATTTTCCGACTAGTATCAGATATATTTGTGTACCTTGGTGTCGTACTTCATCATCATTGATTGAATGAGTTGATTACCTTAACAGATTTACACAATTGATACAAAAAGTAAAAATATCAAAAGCAAAGTTTGAAAGTATGAATGGCGACAATAAAAACACTATTATTTGTATAGATATGTCTTGTATATTATTGGATTTAAGAATAATCTTACGTTTCAACATTCGACATTTTATCTTTTGATCCACATTGTTAGATTCTTCTATTAAACAGCTAAATAAGTACTCTCGGAATAGATAAACCAACATTTAATTAACAATACATTTCCACAAATAAGCAAATAGATAGTTAGATCGCAAGGTATACAGGCAGATGATGAATTTTGAAGATGAACGCTATCTAGTCTAGACAAAATTAGTTAATTGATAGAAGACACTCTACACTTTCTAACCATTATGTTACATTTGAAACTCTTCTTTTTTTAATTCAGTTCACTAGGCAACATTACCAACTGTTCAATCGTTTTAGAGTTCGAACTTTGTGCATTTGATAGACTTTAATGAGACTTGAAAAACCTCAAGAGATTGAATCTCCTTAGGCTTTCTATCCAAAATTATGGGGCATGCTGGTAGAATTTTACTATAACACACGGTATATACCAAAAAATTAAACTATGGCATTTCGATGTGAAATTTTACCTATAGATAGGATCATTCACTAATAGAGTATCCTGACATCTTCAACTCAAAAGAAGCTTTCCTTCTCGCGACATCAAAGTCTCAAAAATAGTTAATACAGCGGAAAGGACCTAAGGTCTTTCTGATTTTCGAGACTCGAATATGTCGAGAAGGAAAGCTTCTTTTGAGCTGAAAATTTCAGGATGCTCTATTAGTGAATGGTCCTATGTATGGGCAAAATTTCATATCGAAATGCCATAGTTTAACTTTTTCATATATACCGTCTGTTATAGTAAAATTCCATTAAAATGTCCAAAACTCTGGATGAAAAGCTTAAGAGAATTCAATATTTTGAGGTTTTTCATGCCTTGCTGTAGTTTATCGAATGCACAAAGTTTGAACTCAGAAACAATTCGACAGTTGGTATTGTTTCCTTGTCAATGCAGAATCTAATTTTATAGCTTTTGGCGTTTCAAAATTGCCTAGAAGCAATTAAATCTGAAATGGAATACAAGATTAGAACTACGAAACTTGTTTCTATAAAAAAAACGTTTTGAAAAATAGTAGTTACCTTCATTGTTTCAGGCTCGTTATGCAAACTCCTGATTTCCTGTTTGTCAACAAGAATGAAAACATAGTCGAATTCGAATTGCATTTCTCTCATGATTTGAAAAGATGTCATTTGAGTAGCAGAAACTCAATACAAACCATGTAATAGTATTTGCTATTAAATAATGATTAAAAATAGTCGATTTTAAGGAGAATGGATGAATGTATAAGCAATGAATCTAAACGAAAGCAAAAAAAAATGATTAAAAATGTGTCGAGTCTCTATTTTTATGTTTCTTTTAATATGGTAATCACTGATGCATGGACCACCCTCGTTTTACATTAATGATTGGAAAAAAAAAGAAAAAAGTAAATTGGTAGAATTTTTAGACAGTGTTTTTTTCTTATCATACATGTAACAAACATTACCTGTAATTAATGCATGAAGAAGAAAGAAAGAAAGAAAAATATTTTAGCCAGCTCTGTCTTGTTGATGAAAGATGCTTAGATAATTAAGATGCGAAGCATCTACACAATGACGCAGCGCGAGTTCTCTTTATTTACTATATCCGTATGCATAAAAAATGCTCTATGTGCGACGCTATGATCTGGAAAGCCGAAGATCAGAAAATTATGATTCAAACATTATGTGAAAATATGAAGATCAAACTTATACCATTCTCTTAGAAGTAGAATTTGTTATGTCGATTTTCATTTCATTAGTTAATTAAAATAAATAATTATTTTTTAAGAATGAATATTATTTTTAGATTCATTTTATTAACTATCAATAAATAGAACACCTTCATAAACAAAAATTGAATAAGATCTGTATTTAGATTGTATATTAATTTAAAAAAGAATTGTTTTTGATAAAAGTTTTAAAATGACTGTTGTTTTACTTTGAATTACACGAAGTCATTTATACAAAGCGAAAACAAGACACAATCGATATTCAAAACAACCTGGATGACAACACTCCATCAGTTCATAGAACGTTTTATTGCTTGGTTTGAAGGCTTCTCGTAATTTTCTACGTTTAAGATATAAAAATGATACTAAATCGAATAGAGTACCGATTTATAGTATGTCAAATATAGATTTCATCCAGAACAATAATATTCATAATAATGCTAAAAATTTTTAAGAACATTTGATTGACTTCATATAGAGAAAGATGAATGTTCTAATATAATTAATGATATTATAATGAAAACGGTTTCCAAAGTCGTTCGATTAGATGCTCAATGAAAAAGACAATCAAATATCCATGAAAGAATTTATACTATTTGAATTTCAATAAAAGTGTATCTGATCATTGATAATAAAAAAACAAATGATTAAGGGTACCCCCCCCCCCTCTTTTTTTATAAAAATTGAAAAAAAAAATTTTTTTTTTTTATTGGCCTCTTAGGTAGAGTGGATGTTGCTCTTTCGATCGGCGTTTGAATGAGCTCGGTCGAAGCTGCCAAAAATTTTTTACTCAATTTTTACGAAAATCTGTTGCTTGATATTTATATAATTTTCCCTATATGACAAAAATTTTTCACGAAGATTTTTATTCCTGCATTATTATAGTTTCTATTCAATATAGAATACTTTACATGATGTAAACAAATAACATGCCCTCTATATTTGTTTCATTCTGTGGAGAGGTATGTACAAGTGAATAAAAAATTGATATATATATATACATATAGTGAAAGAGCATTTCACTTATTTCTTCTTCAAAACGTTTCATCTATAGCAACAACTTGTCTTTTCTTTATTTCGAAAAGAATGAAGTAAGTTTTATGTAGATGTGCATGTGTATAGAATAAACTCTTCTATAGAATATTTAGTACAATTAGGTAATAATATATCTGTTTCCGAACTTGGAAATCGAGCACGAAGAAGTTGTATAATGATCGGAGGATATAGAATAGAACCGGGAATCCATTCTTTTGTAGGATATTGTTTTCTTTTATTTGTCTCGATGATTTTCCACAATAGCTGATATATTTCATTTCTTTCTGCCATTGCTTGATCTTGATCCAACTGGCTACCTGGAAAACCTGGCGGAATATGATTAAACAAAATATCAAAGATATTTTCAGGAATATCTTGTTGAGCATAATGATTGTAAGCTTCCTTGAGTGTAACCAAAATTTGATCTATTTGACGTTGACGTAGTTCTTCAGTTGGTTTCATGTAACTAAAATATATTTAGGTCTAGTGGTCGATATCGAAAAAACAAACAAAAATTAAAACAACTTATTAAGGCTCAATCCTCTACAGAATCAAGTACAACTGTTGTTCCTTCAACACCAGAACAAACAATACCACCACCAACAACAAAAACATCAACTATCAAGAAAAAAATGATTTCTTCATGTCGAAGACAACTTTTCAACTCATCAAGTGACGACGATGAAGAAAGTTCATCAAGTGATAATGATGATGAATCTGAAGATTCAAATGATTTTTCCGGTATTAATTTAATAATTAATATTCAAAAGATATTAATTTTGGTAAATTCTATGAATTGTCCTAAATGTAATTCTCATGGACATTATAATTATAAGGTAACCAAACGTCTCGGTCTATCTTTTTATATTTCATTTACATGTACTTGCGAAAATGTTATTCGTTTATCTACTGGTACTCGAATTGGAATTTCACCGACATCTCAAATGACCGATCTCAACGTAGTGTCTATTCTAGCTGGTTCACTTGTCGGTCTTCAGCGGACAGGTCTGAAGAAATTTTTTGGTGCTATGGGAATCCTACCACCAGTTCAAATTGAATCTTATAAACGTTATGAACATATTTTATCAAAATCCATTGAAGAAGTTGCTGAAAATAGCATGAAAGTTGCAGCTGAAGAAGCACGTCTATACTATAACAGCGATGTTATTAGTATATCTATCGATGGCACATGGTTAACTCAAGGCTTTTCGTCATTACACGGAGTCGGAACAGTCGTGAGCGTATCAGATCCACCAAAAGTCTTGGATTTTGAGATTTTGTCTCGACACTGTTCGACTTGTGCTGGACTTATAAGTGTACGACAACGTGATGGTGAATTATATGCTGCACTTCTTGAAAAACATCTCGAATCTGGATGTGAAGCAAATTATGAAGGAAGTAGTGGTGGGATGGAAGGAGCAGCTGTAAGTCATTTTCATACTTTTATCATGCTTACTTTTCTAACTTAGATGGTAGCAATGTTTTCCCGGTCGATTCCAAAACATAATTTACGATATACATCGTATATTGCCGATGGTGATACAAAAAATGAAACTAGTATCGCTCAATCAAAACCATATGGAGATTGTCCTATTATTCGGTATCAATGTATAAATCACTTTTCTAAACGAATGAAGACCCGGCTAATGAATATAAAAAAAAAGTATGGAAGGACGCATCTCGATGATAATAAAACTATAGGTGGTATAGGACGACTTGGTATGGTTTTTTTCAAACTAAATTAAAATTTAGCACGAACCGGTTCCCAATTTTTTTTATAGATGATAAAAAAATATATCGACTGCAGCTATACTATGGCAAAGCAATCCGAGAAAATATAAACAATTTACAGAAAATGAAAGAAGCAGCCTGGTCAGCTTGGTATCACATAGCAAGTACTGATAACAATCCGATGCATGACCTATGTGATCCAAGCCATTGCAAAGTATATTTGGATTTTAATTATCGACATGAATCACATGCACTACCACCTGCTGTTTGTGCTGCTATTAGACCAGCATATGAAGAGTTATGCAGCGATGAATCACTGCGACAGGTGTTAAATGGAGGAACAACAAATGCAAATGAGAGTTTTCATCGAATTATATGGAATATGTGCAGTAAAAAACGATTTCATATTCGAACAAGAATTAAAACAGCAGCGAATCTTGCTACAATTATTTATAATGATGGGTTTGTCGGCATTTTACCAATTTATCAATCACTTGGTATTCCATCAAATGCAGCTGTTCAAAAAATGATGATAAGAATTGATCGTGAACGAATAAAGGAGGACCAGTCATTAGATCCAATCGCTCGACTTGATCAACGACGAAAGAATCGAATGAAAAAACTTCAAACCGAGGCTAAACTAATTCGTGATGATCCATATAAATATGGAGCAGGTATTGCTGAATAGATAATCATTTTTTTATGTTCATTAAGCACTTACTTTTGTTTGCATAAATAAAATATATTTGGTGGTGTTTCTTCATTTCCAATATTTATTTGTGTAGTTGGTTTTGGTGGCATTTCTTTTTATTTTTCTTTGGAGTTAACAATAATCATCATATAAAACAGTAACAACTGGTTAGAGTGAAAAATCCTAATAGATAATTGAATCGATAGATGCTACTAGTGTGCACTCCTGACAGCTATCTAGATACTTATAGAATTCACAATGATAAACTGATCAATAATTAATCAAATAAAACTAACCTCAGAATTGAACGCAGTAACTCCTGAAAACATTGAGCTAAGCTTCATCGGAAATACCGATAATTATTGATTATTTAAGAATTAATTGATCAAAAGTAACACCAGATTCGAACTCAGTACGTCTGATTACCTTTTGATCAACTTCAATGAGAAATATCAATAGTTACTGATTAATTTGTTAATTAGTCACTTAATTAATTAAAACAAACCTCAGATTTGAACTCAGCACGTCTGATTACCTTTTGGTCAAGTTTTATGTAAAACATCAATAATTAATGTGTAATTAGTTAACTACTTAGTTAATCAGTTAATTAACCAATTAATTAATTAAAACCAACCTCAGATTGAAACTCAGCACACTCGATTACCTTCGGTCAAACTTTATAGAGAATAATTGCTTTTGTTTTCAAACTTCTCTTAAACAAATCAGTAAAATTTCTGTAAAAAAAAGTTTCTAAAACTTATTTTTCGTTTTTCTCAAAACTGGTTTTTTAGCCATCGTGCTTCATTGTGCCACCATCAACCCTACCTTAACTTTGTCCAATCGAGCTGAAATTTTTACCAGAGATACTTGGATATATCCTCCAGAGGTAAAATCGGCCGTTTTCGTTTTCGACCATTTCGTTCGAGTTTATGAGGTTTTCGAGATCGACTTCTCGGTTTTTTCGAGATCGTTTTCGTATTTTTGTTATAAAAAAAAAAGAAAGCGAGATTTTTAAAAACGCTGAAAATTACCTCTGAGATACAGGCATAGGTGCTCTCAAAAAAAA
Source organism: Macrotrachela quadricornifera (assembly GCA_022393335.1). NCBI lineage: Eukaryota > Metazoa > Rotifera > Eurotatoria > Philodinida > Philodinidae > Macrotrachela > Macrotrachela quadricornifera. The sequence continues at coordinate 21,744 of JAJEKB010019639.1, forward strand.
TTTCAGCTCAATCGGACGAAGTTTGATGGGGAAAACCGGTGGCACAATGAGACCCTATGGAAAACCATTAGTTTTCGAAAAAATCCAAGAAGACCCCTTTTGAAAATTTTTTCCTCGAACACGTGTCTCATCAATTTAGGTCCTCTATTTGTGGTGAAAATTTCAGCTCGATCGGACTTGCCGTTCTTGAGATCTAAAAATCATGAAAAAAGAGGGGGGGGGTACCCTTAAATAACTTTTATATTATTTTGACGTATGAGAATAGAATGCAAAACATATTTTGTGGCATCCTCATTGTGAGTCCTATGTCTGCGTTTTTGAGGCACTCTCATCAAGTGAAAATTAGTTTCTGATTTCTCCCTGATGAATTTCTAGGAGATCGCTATAATACATCATACAATTGTCGTAGACTAATTGTATTATTAAAACAAAAGTTCCCCTACAAATAAAGAGAACATAGTGATTCCGAGATCGAATTGTTTCCAAGGTGAAGGCGAATAAAATGGAACTCTTATAATCCAGATTTCGATTCTACTGACAATCTTATCACACGAGTTGATCGTTTGGATGTGTATAATACGGGAATGAGCATTTTTTGAATAACTTTTGCTAGGAAAATGTGATTTCCATTATAGTAAAGAACAGATTGAAATACATCGAATCGCATATTCTAGGCTCTTACAATATTGATTTTCAAAGTCATTTGAATTAATTGAACGCTTTATAAGGAATTAAAATGTTACTCTCACTACTCTTGGACTGTCTTTGACACATTTTAATTCGGTATAAAATTTTTAATCTTGTATGTATCTTAAAATTCAAGTATCTCTGTCCATACATGC
>JAJEKB010019642.1:312-13262 GCA_022393335.1 Macrotrachela quadricornifera
ATTATTTATATGATAAAAATCTTTTTACCTATAGACAAAATCGAACATTTGGTGAATGTGCATATGATTCTTATGCCTTTGTTCCATTACAATCATAAAAAGATATATTAACATCTAGGGAATATAATTTATTTTTTCATAGATTTGCATGAAATAATGCGCTTTTTTTCTTTCTTTTATGATCTAAGTATATTTAATATTTGTCTATATAGACGGATGAAGGAAAATCCGGGAAAGAATAAGTAAAAATGATTTCATTGTTACAAACGGGAAATACGGCCATTACTATTCTTATTTCTCATGCAATAAGTGGAAAAATAAATCGTTAGTTAAATGCGATTTATTTAAACTAGAATAGAACAACTAACCTTTACATTTCTTTCTTTATTGTAATTCTTATATCTAACCTTAAGACAGTACTATACACATGAATAAATTCACCTAAATCAATGTTATATTTTAACCACTTGTATTAGAAGAAAAAAAAAGAATATTAATAATAGTTATTCTCATGAGCTTTTACAAAAACAAAAAAAAGAAAACGACCTACATTTGTCATCGGTATGTTAACCAGTTAGATATTTTATCGATTCAATTGATCAAAAAAAAAAGAAAGAAAGAAATAGATTTCCGTAGTGTATAAAGTAAATGTGTAATAATAACAATCATACTAATATTAAATTTAAAATCTTCTTTTTTCTTTCATTTATCTATTTCTTGAAAAAATAACATTATAGAACATTAAGGATTTAAGGATAGTTGCCATAATTATTTATTTCAAAAATTGAGTGTAATTTTATTCAATCATTCCAATTAAATTCTAGCATTTGTAGTAATGGGATATGGTTTTACTTTAGATAGACTAATCATAAGTCGTTTGATGCTAAGTGCCTTATTGAAGATGAATTGTCAGAGACTATTGTTCATGGAGACAGATGTGAAGCAAAACTTTGTTTAGTATATTCATTAAATCCAATAGTCATGAGTATAGATAAAGGTGAAGCTATAGATCACAAGTATTATATTGAAAATTATCTGAATCCTTTTATTAATGAAATATGGAAACAAACATAGACATCCGGTTCAAAATGTGCAAAATTGCTTGAAGACGATTGTTGACTTCATACTCATCTGACATTATTAATTATTTGACAGAAGAAGACATCAATCTAATGTCACAGCAATCATATTCGCCATACTTAATATTTAATTAAATAAATGAAATATGACTAGCTCATGTAGTATTCAAAGTATCTAAAATTTATTGAAGAAAAAAAGGTTAAAAAAAACTTTTAATGATTTCGTAGAAAGTATTCAACTTGGTATAAATAATCATGGCAACTATCCACAACATTTGATAAAATAAAATTCGAAATATCTATGCATCATTATATTTTTATTTAATGGTGATAGAACTTTTAGTTAGACCTAAGTAATTGCAAAGAAGTAAAAGATTATTAATAATTTTCTAATTAACATCTACAAAAACAAAAATAATAGACTTATAAAGTTTAAAAGCATGAATCTTTAAGAACTAAACTAAACATCATTTTATGCCGTATCGTCTCTAATGGTCAAAAAATTCAGATTTAGAATAAATATCATGAATAATCATACGCCAATATTTTATATAAAACCACAACCTTGAAGAAACACTAATTGATTAAAGCATTGCATCATATAAAAATATATTTTATAGAGTATAATTAAAACTACGCATTTTATTAATGCTGAAATTTAATATGCCATTATAATTTGAGAATAAAGAAAAGATTCAATTTCATTGTATTGTTCATTTGAATGATATTGATTTTAAAATCTTATAATCGAGTACGACATATCATTTAAATCTGGTTAAAATCGTCGATTATCTTTGTTCTATTCTTTCACGATATATGAAAAAATTCTTATCATAAATAGAATGTTTAGAAATATAATTTTAAATTGTATGATAATATCTTGAAATTTCAATTGAAATTGTTTGTCAAGGATGTTACTAATTGCTATATATAAAAATAATTATCGTATTTCCATTCATATATGTTTATAACATTTCTTTGATCATATCAACTGTTTTCATATGTAATTACTTTTAAAAGGAACCCAATTCGATTGGATAGTAATAGAAAGTGATGGATGATTATTATTTCGTTACGTTTCAACGCTTCCTCCTTCTTTCCGCCTACTTTTTTGTACCTTGTTTTTTACCTTAAATTATTCACTCGTAACTATATACTGTCATATAAAAACCAAGTCAATATTGCAAATCATAATAACAACAAATAATAGTCAAAGATATAAAAGGCGTACAAATGGACAAAATGATCAATAAAACAGTTGGTGTTTTATCAAGACTTGGTGAAGGTCTTGAACGACGTTTTTCTACAGGCGATAGTGATGATTATTATATTCCACGATCGGGATCAAATTCCATGTTTCCAGGTACTGGATCAGCTTTTCATCGTCCATTTGGCAATGATGGTCGTAGTTCACCACGAGATTTAATTTATGGTGATGCAGGAAATTATTCTTCAGATAATTTAGCTGCTAGTCCTGGTTATAGTAGTTTTAATAATTATCGACAAAATCCAAGTCCTAATCCATATGTTGATGGTTTTAATAGACCACCTTATGGACCTGGTTTTGGTGGTCCAGGATCTTATCCTCGCATGCCTGGTCGTGTAGGCTATGCTCCTGATTATTATATTGCTGAACGACGACAACTTGAATTAGTTCCTGCTCCACGGCCACAAATTATTCGACAACCAGTTCCTGTTCCTTATCCGGTCGATCGTCCAGTACCTCAACCCTATCCAGTTAATGTACCAACACCTTTTCCAGTTGATCGACCTGTTCCAGTTCCAGTTCCATCACCAGTGCCATACGATCGACCAGTACCTTTTCCTGTTCCTGTACCAGTCCGCTCACCACCACCGCCACCAGTTTGTGTTCCTGTTCCTACTGCAGTTCCCTGTTATGTACCAGTTGGTGTTCCTGTTCCATCACCTCGAGCAAGTCCTGTCATGTTTCAACAAAGTTTTTCACAATCTCAATCTTGGTCTACAAGTTCAGGTGCATATCCGTTTTATGGCGGTCACTCATTCGTTGGTTTCTAATATTCTCTTCTTTTTTTCTGTAAGAATTATGTTTTATTTGTTGAAAAAATAAAAAATAATCGTCTTAGATAGTAACGAAATCTTTAAGCGTATAATTTTTATCACATTAGCAAAATAAATAATAATAAAATAAGCAGAAATTATTTATCAAACGAATTAATTACTCATGTTTAAATAGGATAATTGATAGGACTGAAATATAAAAAACATGTCTTTATTTAATTAATACATGTAAACTTATCTAAAAATCCATGGATATGTTAAAATAAAATTTTCTAAAGTTTAGTTTTGCTGCTATTTTATTCAAAATTTTCTTCAATTACATTTTTGAACAAAAATAAGCAAGTCAAATGATGGAATAAAACTAAATTTTTCTTCTTTTTTTCTCTTTGTTGTTTATCATATCATCAATCATGTACTTTTGCCTTTTGGTTTGATTTCTTTAACATTAAGACCAGGTGGTAATGATTGTTTGACTTTTTCAGCTTTTTCTTTATCAGGCACAATTACTAAAAATACAAAACAAAATAAATAATGAATTAAAATAATCAATAAACATACATGTGTACAAATAACGACTGCATCGAACTTTAAATTTAGTATTTCCTTTACGTATACCATGTTCAGGATTACGTTTAATAATCACTGATTTAGCATCTTTTCGTCGAGCGATAAGTAAGAAATCTTTGATGTCTTTGATTTCTTTTGGCATTTTGATGATTAAAATATGAGATAAACGGAGATCTAAAACAGATGAAAAAGATTTGTAGCTTAGTTTTTTAGACAAAAAAAAATGACAAAATAATAAATAAATGGATATGATATCCATATTTAACCGACTAACACAATGTTCAAATCTTATGAAACCTATTAATCAATAATATATGATCTTAAATTTATAATCGAAAATATTTATTTCTAAATTATTTTATCATTTTTAAATCTAAAAAAAAATAAAAGAAAAAGATGTCTCTAGGTGTATTAAAGTAGTATTGATTTTTCATTGGTGATTGCAATTGAGTCATCCGACCATGTTGTTGATATATATCTATCTTTATTCCTACGTATGAAACACATGTGTATTTCTTATACATTTACAATTATTATGTTAGTTTAGATAGACCAACTATGAGCATGAAAATACTGTAAAAGATAAAGACTTGCAATTTAAAATATTGAGAAATCTTCTTTTTGAATTGATGCTTCACTGATTTGTTGTGAAAAACACATATACCATAAGATGGCAAAGGAAATAATCGCAGTATCAAAACTATTTACTTACTCGTACCTGAACTTTTTTGTTACTACAGAATTAAAAATCAAAACATATAAAGTTAATATAAAGAAAAAGTTGATTTTGTTCGTCAAATCCTTCACTACAATCATCAACTATCTCATATTATTGCTGTTTTCAAGTAAACTCTTATAGGCAAATTTAGCCTGGAGAAATTGTCTTTGTCTTGAACAATCATTTCTTCGAGAATACCATTTTTACTTTGATGAATTTTCTTATGATAATTTGTTAATACCTTAAAAAATTTCTGCTTACAAACATATAACTATAGTAATAATGTTGTGAAAAGTATCAATAATGAAATAATGTGCATTTGACTTATTCATCTATTGTGAAGTAATTTGATCCTTAATTCATTAATGTTCTGTTTTGTGGTTCTGCAACATGTTAGAAGCATTCATTTTGACCTAATATTCTGAATGATAATTATACCAAGAAAAAGCAAACTATTCCCTACGTCCATATATTCATATTTATACTTGTATTTACTTTAACCTGAATAAATTTTGCAATTTACTTTTGATCATAGGGCCTGTTTCACCTCTATAACTTCGTAGCCAGCATTGAATGATATTCTCTTTTAATTACTAATTAAAATATGCAGTTGAAAACATTCTCAAAACGTCAACGAATAGGTTTTGTGCGGAATCGACTGTCGGAACTATTTAATTGGATATGAAGAAACAAGGCTGATGTAGAAGAAAAAAGAGTGAGAAAGATCGGCTTTCCCTTGTTCTCTGTTCTCACATGTAAAAGTAAGACTATGTAACTTCACTTTATGCCTTTTATATTAAGTTTATTTCGAAAGAGACGCATCAAACCATACTTAAAGTGAAACAGTAGTATCCTCACCTTACGCTTCGAAGATGTCACACATATATTATTTTCTAAAATTTATTTAAGAAATTAGAAACCCGAAATGCATTGTGTTGAATATAGTATCATACAATTGCGTCACGTACATTAAATTTTTCATAAAAATATGTTTTCGTACTGATTATTTGATTACTATCGATGTACTTTTTATTTTTATCCTTTTATTTTTATTCAATTATGAAAACCAACGATTTAACAGGTCGCAAATTTTTCCTCTTTTTTGAGTACTTTTCAGCATATTGGAGACTCCGTTTTAGGTTCATTCAATACATAATTTTTCATTTTACAAAACTGACTATTTCGTTTTCCAAATATGGTTTTTCTGTCGCCAAAAAATAACAAAAATTGACAGTGCCTTAATGGTCTAACTGCGATTTCGTATTATTTGCTTTGAATATCTACCGATTTTTGTAAGCATCCATTCACCAACTTCAGTTCTAAATGTAGAGTATTCAGCATCAATAGAAAGCGAATTTTCTCCTCTATGATTCGAATATCTTTTCAAAGCTCCTGGTGGCGTCATTCAGGTGTAATATAATTGAAAATAATGTCTGGTGGTATTTTATTTCGAATGCGTTGTCAGAATTCGTATTTTCTAAAGTCAACTGTGCTCTATGAATGATTTATTAGCACATCATAGGATGCAGAATTTAATCCCAAACAACAGAAACCTTTAGATTGTTCAGAACTAAAAACGAACAATGGCAAAAGATCGATCAGAAAATGGTATTTTCGTTCTTTTCCAGTTTTTGATTGAAAAATTCGATAGAAAAAACATATTTGGAAAACAAAGTAGACAGTTTTGTAGAACAAAAAAATCATGCGTTGAATGAACCTAAAACGGAGTCTCCAATATGCTGAAAAGTGGTCTAAGAAGAGGGAAACTTTGTGACTCATTTATTGTGCGCCACCCGTTGTACATTATAAAGAAGACTATAAAAGAAGTTCATTATAGCGGTAATAAGAGGGGTTCTTCTAATGTGTCAATGGTTTTAATAATTATTACTCGTTATTACTTATTACTTTATTATTAGTAATGAGTAATAAAAGTAATTAGTAATACAGTGAGAGGAAACTAATTCATCTTCCGCTAATAAGAAAGAATAAATGATAATAGTAATACTAATTATTACCAATTACCGGAGTAATAGTAATGTAAGCTATCCTTAGACATATGCATAATAGAACCAGCAATGACTTCATCCATACCAATAATCTTGCCGAAGTATGGCACAGAACGTTGAATTTTGTTAATCAATATCAAGACATATCTCTCTCTCGATCTTTATTCGAAGTCTTCATAAAGAAGAAAATTACATTCACTGCCAAATAATATACAACTACATATCGACTACAATACACTTCAATGTAGAGATAATATTTAAACTATAAAAAATATTTGAAGAACTGGTAACTTTCTCTATATCCAATACTTCTTACATAATTAAAAAGACTTGTACTAAAGTTGTAATCATATTTAACTTCAGTGTATATTACTTTCTACTTATGTTCTTGTTCTATTGTTACCATACATGTCTTAACCTCAATGATTGCAGACCCAATAAAAATAATATTGATAAACTTGAAAAGTTATAGGTGTTCGTATTAAGGTATTCTTTTTCCTATTCTTGTTTCAATATCGATCATATGATATTCTTTACTCATATCATGGTCACTTATTATAATTGATAGTTTTCTTTTTTTTCTTCTTTATTTGTTTGGCTGTCAAGTACAGAAGATGAGAGATCAGGTCGAATATCTGATTTATATATATATATATGTAGAAATTTGAGATTTTCATGTTTACTATGATGAAAAAAAAATGCATATCATTTCCTCTTCTAGAACAAAAATCATTTCTTTTTATTTATTAATTGATTTTGTAAAATATGCAACCAACGTATTTGTATACATCAGATCTTGATAGAGAAATTCGATGGCGTTCCAGTTTTTCTATGGGAGGACCGATTCTGTTAGGATTATTACAAATGTTATTAACATTTGCTATAATTGGTCTTGAAATAGCATCAGTTGTAATATCACCTATTTACGGAACACTTTATGCTGGATTTTGGTGTTCAGTCATATTTACTTTGTCATGGGTATCCTTGTTCGGATTAGGTAATTAGAAAAGCTCAATTATTATTATTATTATTATTATTATTTTAATGATTGTTTTTTTGTTTATAAGTTTGTTGTCATCGTGCTCGTAGATGGGCATTATACATGTTTTTTATATCGATTCTTTGTGCTGCTGCTGCTATAGCTTTGATTGTGTTGGATGCATTCTTTATTGGAGATATTACTCGATGTTTTTTTGCAGATGTTATCTGTCAGGAATTAATATCATCTTATCCTCAACGATTTAGTCAACCACTTGGAAGAAAAGTTCTAATTTTGAAATGGCAATTAGCATGTGCAGCATTGATGTTATTAACAGCTCTTTTATATATGCTTCTTTTTATTTCTGCAACTTTGTCTTCTCGACGTGGCACTGGCCGTGTACTTATTGAACATCATCAATTACCAGCACAATTTGTTCGACAAACTGCTAGACATTCACCACCACCACCGCCATGGAAAACAACTTCAGTGCCTGTTACCTATGAACCAAGTCAACTGGAATGTCCACATTGTGGTACATTTATTAAATTATCACAAAAGAAACGATATATTTAAATTAAGAATTGATTGAAATTCAAGCTTTGAAATACAAAAAAAAATAGTTTTTCGTTTTTTTTTATAGTTGTAGTTTTACTTGGATTTGCTTATCGAAAATTTTTTTAGGTAATAAAGAAAATTCCTGAATTTTTCAAAAAATCGTAATCAATGAACTATTTTACTACTAACCAAATCATATATATAGTTAAAGTCCTTTGTTTAGCGTAAGCAGTAAACTTTATATGTCCTGATTATTGTTTTTTTGAAGGAGGCTGCTCATCACACCTGCTTTTATCTATACAGTTTTCATAAAAAATTTCAATTATGACTCTCTTTATTATCTTTGAATCATGAGACAAAATCAAAATGTAGTAAAATTTATTAATAAATCTGAATAATTTATTTGGAAAAGAAGTTGTATAAAGCTTAATAACTATTAATTAGGAAAGAAAATAACACGTTCAACTGAATTCAATTAATTTATTAGAAAGAATGAAAATTCGCTTTTTACGTACGCTACTTGAACGTATCTCTACGTATGGATTATATCAATTTTGCAACATACTATTTCTTCTGTCGTGGAAGTTAATTTTAAATCACAATAATTTAAATTTTTAGACCTATTAGTATTTATCTATTTTTTCGATTTTAGACGATATGTCATGATAAACAAGATCAATCAAAATTTATTATAAATCAGTTGGTTTTTTTGTCATCAATTTTTTGCAGGACAAAAATATATCAATGACTTTTTTTCTCTTCAATTAAATTTTTTGTGTAAACAAAAATAGTCAAATGCAGATATGTTTCATAGTCAAAAAATAAAAAAAATGGTTCTTTCCTAATCATGAATAGAACATCTGTTCCTGTGTACACGTCATTTGATTCTGACACTTATGAAATTAATTGTTCTGTGTAAATGTTGGAAGTTACCACAGTCGATACACTATTTTATTCAGTGTATCAAATTTATGGGAAAATCCAACCACATTTGAAATTTCTCAGTATTAATAAGATGCGTTTTTTTAAAGATATTCTACGGCTATTCATATTTCAAACTATTAGTTTTATAAAGATACACAAGAATCATATATATTTAGAAGTTATTGTGATTGAGACACAATAGAATCTACTTTTCCACAAATATTTTTATAGAATAACCGTTTGATCTCTTTCTAAATTTCATACACTTTATGCATGAATGTCTCTTTATAACTAAAGGTTTGTTCGTCCTTTTCACACAAGAACTATAGACCCATTTTCCTGCTGTATTTTTCGTTTTAAATGGTAAAATTTCACTCATTAGACCTTTTAATCTTAAATAATCGAAAAGACAAATGCAATAAGTAATTTTCGTTACAACAGTACTATTTTCTCTTTATCTTAACAATAATTTTCCTGCAGAGGCATTTTGTTTTTTAGCATTATAATTTTAAATAAAAAAAAATCATCTAAATGGATCAATCCAACAATAAACGAAAAGTATTTTTTGAAAATATAAGTTCAAAAACAATTACGGAGTCTTTGAAAGTATATTTGTCGAAAGAATATCAAATAGAAGTATGTAATGTACATAAATCAGGTAAGAATAGATTGATATTTTTTATAAATGAAAAGAATTATCAAAGCTTTTTAGATAGAAACAAAGGTTATGGAACAGTTATATTTTTTGATGAAGCAAATGTTAACAGACTAATGAATAAACGTCCCTATCAAATAGATGGTAGAGAAGTTGAAGTTTACCGATGTGTTTCTGGCCAAGGATCTTTAAAGGAGAAGAAAGGAGTGAAAAATTTAATTGTTTACAATCTTCAAAATAAAATAAGGCAATCAGATTTACAAATTTATTTCGCTAAATATGGAAAGATTCATCATATTGAGATGAACGACAAAGATAGTTCTTGTCGAATTGAATTCAATGAGTAAGTTTGTGATAAATCAGAAGTTTTATATATTTCTTTCTTTGTTTCAAAATAGTTATGATTCAGTAGACAAAGCTTTGCTAGATGTACCACATATAATTGATTTTATTAGAATCGAACTCAAAAAAGGTGATCATAATTATCAACTAACAACCGGTAAGTTTATTTATCTCTTTAGTCTTTCCATATTAGTCATACATTAAATCTGAATCTTCAAGTTTGAATTCAGTCTTGAGTGTAGTCATTGTAAAGTAATTGATAAAAGAAAGGCTCTCACGATTGACTATAACTGATTTATACACAATCAAATAAATGTTCTAAATATTGAAAAGTTACGGATATTTAAAAACAGTCAACAACATTGAGAAATATAAGAACCAGAACTGAGTTTGACCTAATCTTAAAGTAATATACTTTGAGAAATATTTGGATAATTACCTAAACACTTAACGATGCCAAAAATCATTGAACAGTTTCCAAACTTAAATCTAAACGTATACTGCTCGATATCAAATAGTGAACCGAAGAGTTCGAATTCGGTTGTATACCTCTTTTATACGCAATTGTTTGCCATTGATAAATTTTAGATTCTGAAATATTATCGAGAAAAAGATATTGCATTCATATATCGAATATATCATCAAAACTTGATGCAGAGTGTCTCTCAAGATTATTTCAATGGCCTATCTACAATATAGTGATGTATCCATCTTCTAAGAAACATTTATCAACCGAATGTTGGCTAAAACATATACATGATCAGAAAATAGCTGAAAATTTCATAGAAGAATGGAATGGACAAATAATCGATCAATCAGAAATAAGATGTCAAATGGAAGAAGATAAAACAGAATTATGTAAATATTTTCAAGTAGCTGAACATACAGAAAATGATAGCGATTGTGACTGGCAACACATAAAATGTTCAGAATATAAGACTTGTTCAACATCCGACTGTCTTTATGGTCATGCAAAAGGAGTAAAAACAGAAATGATTGATTCAAAAGAAACATATCGAATAAAAATCATGGGTTTTCGAACAGAATTAACACGGGAATTATTGGCTCAATTATTGGATTATAAAGAAGTAAACCGATGCTATATAAATCCTTCTCACAATCAAATTGGTTATATAGTTAATTTGAAATCTACAAAATTTGCACGATATTTATTTGAAAAATGGCATAATAAAGAAATTGAAGATGGTCAGAAACTAAAGTGTCAATTGGAATTGAATATCTTCCCATTTACACTTAAACCTCATCCAAAACTTGCCTCAGCATTAAATACCTCATATTATTATCAGACATCTAATTATTCTACATCAAGCAGCCGTAGTTCATCTCTCTTTGAAGATGGTAATGACTTCAAATCTGACGATCGAAAAGCTCATAATAGTGGAAACAAAAATTTCACTCAAACAATGGAAACACTTATTAAATATCCAATATTTAACACTGAACCAAAAGAAAGTTTAACAGAAAGCACAACATCATTTGGTGCCACAAAATGTAAGTTTAATCTTTTTTATGAATTTATAATAAAACCTTAATCAATTGAGTTTTCTTTTTTTCAATTAAAATTTTTCTGAATATACTGTTGATTTCTATATATTAGTGCAATTACCAAATCGTATGTTATATAATAAATGGGAAATAATGATGAAAGTAGAAGAAAGTCATGAACAAGTATTATTAATACGTGAGAAAATGGGTCAAAAACATTTAGCTGTTATAAAAATTTATCAAAATAATAATGTAAAATATTATAAAAATGAATTAAAAGCATTAAAAATATTAGAAGGTAAATATAATAATAAATTATTACTTGAAATATATTTTATTTCATTTTTAGATATTAATAATGTTTCACAATTAATTGATTATTCATCAGATAAGACGAATCCGTGGATTATAATGGAACGTGCACCAGGATGTTCTTTAAAAGAATTTATTCATGAAGAATATCATAATAATTTAGGAATATTAGAAGCTATACAATTAACTCAGCAATTATTGAATGTGGTTAAACATGTTCATTGTAAAGGTATATTTCATAGAAATTTGAATCCAGAACATATAATGATTAAATGGAATTTTAAAATAACATCAATTAAACAAGCTTATTTGACCTTAATCAATTTTTCTCAAGCATATTTCATATCGGAAAAAATTGATTCTATAGAGTTTCTATCAAAACAAAGTTGGTATCAATCATCTCAAGCAAATGTTGAAGCATTCCAATGTAGTTCAACAATAGATGCATCAAGTATTTGTGCTATTCTCTTTTGGTTAATAACAAAAATTGATCTTCAGTATAATTATAATACAGTTCTACAACAGGATTATGTTCAGAATAAAGTTATTCAAGTAGTTGAAAATACAAGTAAGAACAATTATAAAAGAGATAAAATATGTTTAGGAATTTTTATCTATTTAGATTTGAAAAAAATAAATTCAATAGAAATAGAACAATTAAAAATATATTTGATCGATACATTTAATATTGCATTTGGTTATTCTAAATATCAACCATGGACAATTAATGATTTAGAAATTCGATTGGAATCTATTCGTGAACTTTTATTACCTTCAAATCCAAAATTTATTACACATGAAGCTATTTTTCAACATCTATCTTCCATTCATAAAAAGCCATCATCTATATTTTCAATGAAAAATTCTATTCATCAAGACATATTTGAAAAAGCATCAAATGCATTTGTTCAAGGAAAAAAACTTTTTTCAGAATATAATCAGAATCTATACTCATGGTCTGAAGAAAATTGTACCTGGTTAAATTCTACAATCAATGAACGTCGACATGATGATATTCTTACATATCGAAATATATTACCTAGCTATTCTATTATAATTACATGTTTAGCGACTGTTAATGATAGAGAAAATTTAATAACATTATCAATCGGTAGTTCAGTCAATGGTAAAATAATTCGAATTCCAATCGGTCAATATAATAAAACTGAAAATTATATAACAGAATTTCCAGATAAATTTATTATTGGATTAAAATATCTTATTATATCAATCTACAAACAACGAAAAGCTATAGAATCATAAA
>JAJEKB010019643.1:0-74383 GCA_022393335.1 Macrotrachela quadricornifera
GTCTATTCAACAACCACAAAATCTTCATACTATCTATCATCAATAAAAATAAACTAAGTTTTATATGACTATTTCTAACATTAAAATATAATTATATTGTGTAAATATTAGTAATGCTTATGGTTGTTTTCCAGTCAGTGAAAGATAAATGTCATGTGCTATTTCTTTTGTTTCTATTACAAATGTTAATTAATCTGCTTTTTTTTATCGAATAAATAAGTCTATTTATATAATTAAGAGAACAAAATTTATGTATTAGAAGCTATGAAAAGAAAAAGAAAAAGAATTAAATTGTTAATAAAGAAAAGCTGTATCGTCTTTCAATTGTTGAAGCATATTAGCACGTCTCATTGAATCTGATGTATTTGTTCGATTTTCTAGAAATTTATCATATGGATGTTGTTGTTGTTGAAAATAATGTATTGTTGAATTTAAATCAGATGTTGTTGGAAGTTCAATAACAGAAATCGGATTTTTATCAATTGATAAAGTTTGATTTGTCATTAATTGTTTTAAATGATTTGTCCATTCGATTTCATAAATTGGTGTTGATTGATCTAATGAAGAATTAATATTTGTTATTGGAATTACTGTTTCATAAATATTTGTATTAGGAGAATGGATCTGATTCGTATTAATATCGTTATCAGATAATGGAATTTCTGTTCTGTCAATAGATTTAATCGTTGGTGAATTCGAACAATCATTTGATATAAATCGACGTAAAATTTTTGTACGATCATTTGGATTTTTTATATAAGCAAAAGGTCGAGAACCAATATCTGATTAAATTGATAATATATTCAATAACGAAAAACAAAAAAAAACAGATTCATTTTCTTTACTTTTTGTTGATATATTTGTATTATCAATATTTAATGGTGATGAATTCTTAAGATTATTTTGTATAGATGGAACTATGAAAAATAAATAAATGATATATAAAAAGTTAGATTTTTATACTATACCTGATTCAATAAATGAACAAAATGAACTACATGATGATATTGGACTAACAAGTGTATGAATTGATGTTGAATTTGAATCAAAATTTTGTTTATTTTTTTCCTTTGTTATCATAGCTTTATTATTAATTAAATGAGGTTTTGAATCATATAATTGTGAAAAATTTGTTATATCATTTGAATAATTTTTAATATTTTTTTCTTTTTTAAATATTTCATCTAATTTATATCGATGACGATAATTATAACAAAAACATGATGATATTGAACAAAATGAACAACATGTTATTATAAAAAATATAAATAAACCAATAATTGTTACAAATACAAGTAAACCAATAATACTATATAAAAGATAAGTATTAAATAAAGATGATTCTTTTAATGAATTAAATAATTGATCATCTGTCATGATAACTAAAAATAAAAATATTCAAATAGTAATGTTTATAACACCTGTAGTTATATGATATGTGTATCTTGAGACATCTCATATATACATAGACTACTTCACTATTTTAAGTGAACACTGAAAAAAAAAAAAAAGGCTAACATCAAGAAATTGTAATGAGAGAAAGAGAATCGAATGTTCGATCAGAATCACGTCTTTATTTATATAAATAATTGAAGCACATACACACACTCATATATGTATATATAGTAACTATGCACACGAGCCTATGTTTGCATATAGTATATAGATGTACTCATGTATATATAAGTATACATGTCAATATCTTGTGAGTTGTTTTTTTATTTTAAAAAGTGAATGATTTATTCTTTGTCAAGGTTCATCATAAATAAGGACAAATAAATATTATCATATTTGTTTTAATAAATTTTACTAATGAACAAAAAAGAAAAACAATATGATATATATAATTTACAAATGTGTAGTGAATACTTTAAAAAAAAATCAAATATAGATCATTTTTTTTACTTCAATTTTATTCTTATATTGATTCTTTAACAAGCACAAAAACTTAATCGGATTCGTTTTCAAGGTAAAAAAATCAATGTGTCATTTGTTTGGCATCCAATTTATTTTATCATAAGAAGAAAAAGCGACAACTTCTTACAAGATGGAAAAATAATAGTTATAATTTCAAATAAAAAACATACTTTTTATAATATTTTCAAACATAATAGAACAGTACCATGTCGAAATCGAGATTATATAGAAATGTTATCGTTAGTTCAATGAAACTTCTTATTATGAAATCAATCTATAGCGATAATAAAAAGTGTTATCTTTAGAAAAATTTTAGTGTAAAATGCGCTTCGGCTCCTTTGTTTTTTATCTACCTTGCCAATTTGTTCAGCTAAAACCGTATTTATGTAACTATTAAGAAAAAGATGAGTATTGACATAGGAATAAATTGGTCACATTGACAATTTCTTCCTTATTGTTTCGGTTAAATCCGACTATTCTTTATATAAATGACGATGAATCCATATTGTAAATCATCAACAACAAAAAAAAGAGAGAACTGTTTCATAATCACGATTAAAATAATCTGTTGAATACATGATATAGTGTACAATGTACCTACCAGAATGCAAAGCATCTTCCAGATACTCTCAGATGTTTATATACAAATCATATATTTTACATGAATATCGCATGCATGTCAATATGTGTATCTACTAACATACATACTTTCGAAACTTTTGCATTTATTTAATTGAGAGACAGAAAAATATAAATGATTAAATGACAGGTGTCGTCTATGCACGTTAACATATTCATAGATGTTCTCACTCTTGAAATTGATTGTTGTATTAAACTTACCAATCAAATGTAACAGTACTATGGAAATAAATAGAAAGATTCAATTCAATATTAACACTTGTATTTTTGCGCATTTTATAATTTATTAAATAAATAAAATTTTGCAACTTGTATAAGTACTATTTTCGTATATTTGACTTTGACATATTCAATAATCATGGCAAGTATAAGTTCAGATGTTGAACATCTTCGACAACAATACAATACTGGAAAGAGTAATGGCAATGCACTTACAGTTCAATATAATAACAAACAATTTCAAGATGGTGATGAACTGAAAAAAGCTGATACTCAAACAGCACCTAAAGTTCAAATTAATATTGAATCTGATGCACAACAACCTTATTTTACATTAGTAAATTTTCATGTTTAGTATTATCTATTTTCATAAAGTTATTTAGATTATGGCTGATCCAGATGCTCCTCAAAGAGGTAATGAACGTGGTGGACCATGGTTACATTGGATTCAAGCTGCTTTTAAAGGAAATGATATAGAAAATGGCAAAACTCTTGGTATTTTTTTCTTCTATTTTGTAGAATATCATTTGAACAAATTTTCTTTATATTTCATAGCTGATTATCAAGGTCCAGCACCACCATCAGGCACTGGTCCACATCAATATATCTTCTTATTATATAAATCAGCTACAGGTGATACTTCTCAAGATGGTAAATCAATTGCTGTTAGTGATTCAGGAAAACGTAAACAATTTCATTTAAAAAATTTCGAAAAAGATCATCAATTACAATTAGTTGCTACAACATCATATACAGTTATTGGCTAATTTAATATATGACATTGCAAATATTTATTTCAGCTCAAAATTTTATTTCTTTTGAAAAGAATATTATATGTATAGCTATAGAGTGTGATATTATCATTAGGTTAAAAATAAAACATATCTATGTTTCACGCGCTGTTACTTCTCTTTCTTTTATTTTCTTCTTACCACAAAAATAAAAGTATACCCGATAAAACGTGGAGGTCAATACGTACGCATTATATATAAAAGCAAGTAATGCAGTAAAAATAAAAAGAAAATATATTTCTTATTACGCATATTTAAATAAGTCATGTAAGTAGACGAATTTCTTTTTAGTTTTAGATTAAGTTTATTTTATTTTATACGTTACATTAAACATGAGCACAACTGTTAGTTCAGATGTAGCCTATGTGCTTAAACATTTGGATGAAATTGCAGGTGATAGTCATAAGAGAAAACATGAACTTCTTGTACAATATAATGAAGATGAAAGTCTTGATGGTAATGATCATTTTACTAAAGAAGAAACACAATCAAAACCAAAGGTTGAAGTGAAAAATGTTGATGATACAACATATCGAACATTAGTAATAATATTTAACTATATATCTATTGGTTTTTTTTCTATAAATCTTTTTGATTAAAATAGATTATGGTTGATCCTGATGCACCAAGTCGTGATGATGCTATTAAAGGTCCTGTTCTTCATTGGCTTGTTGCTAATTTTCAAGATAAAAATCTTAAAGATGGTCATACATTATGTAAATAAATTTATTTTTTTTTAAGTATAAAATAATGATTTATTTTATTTATAGATTCGTATAACGGTCCTGCACCACCAGCTGGTTCTGGTCCACATCGATATATATTCTTTCTTTATCAATCAATTGATAAGATTCCTGAAAAAAAAATCGAAAGTGAACAACGTTTACGTTTTCCACTTCAAAAATTCGTCACTGATAATCGTCTTGGCCTTCTTGATGCTACTTATTTTACAGTTGATAATTAAACTTTTTTGTTTGTTTTTTTCTCTATTCATAAATAGATAAGACACAAAAAAAAATTCATTTACAAACATCTTTTCTTTTTCTTTTTTTCTTATTAATGAATATTATGTGATATAAATACTGGTCGATATTTTGGTGGTGGTTCATTAGTTATAGTTGATGATAAATCTGTTAATTTTTCTTGTTCAACATTAACATGTTGTTCAATACCATATCGAAATGCACATTTACCTAACATAATTGTTCGTATTGTTTGTGTTTGTTCATTAACTTCAAATTGACCAGAAGAATTTCCTGAACGTAATGATTCAGAAAATATTGTTGCTAAATCACCTTCCATATATTTATAATAACCACCTGTATTATTTCTTGTACTAATCATTGCTGATATTCGACCATTAAAACGTACTTCAACAGAAAAATCAGCTGAATATTCTTCTTCAGTTATACATAATCTTAATAAAATTTTAAATTTATATTTAAAAAAAAAAAGAGAAAATGAAAAATTTTTACTCGGCATTTGCTTTTGAATGTGGTGCAACATGAATAGCTGAATCAGCTGACCATGTCATTTGTGTTTCAAATGTTGAATCTCTTCCATAATCAACACGTTGTTCATGTTTAATACCACCACCAACTTCTAAAACTTCATTTGGTAATTTAAATTTAATACAACCTTCTTTTTCTTTTGTAAAACCACGTATAAATGAAAAATTTAATGTTGTTATTGTTGAACGTTGAGCACATAATGAATATTCTTGTTCACGATCAGTATTATTTGTAAAATGTGTTTTAAATAATATTTGAGATTTTGGCATACGTATTTGTGTTGAACGAGTAAATATTGCTTCGGATTGCCAAAAATTAACACGTTTCCAATTTAATTTTATATCAAGTTCTTCACGACGATATTTTGAATCTTCTCGATTTCGTTTTGTTAATTCCCACATTTTCCATACCTGAACAAAAAAAAATAATATTCAATATGTATAAATTTAAATTCTTTATAAAAACAAATGAATCTTTGAGATTTTTCGATTATGTTCAGTCTATTGATTAACAAATAAAATAATATTATATATGCATACACCTGCTGTGTTTTAGTCTCTTTTCTTCATATGTAAATTATTATTCTATACACAACATGATGTCTTTCAACTTACCCATTTTTCGATGATTTCATCTAGATCAACAATTGTCTTATGATGTGATCCAGCATCTAAACGTTCCTTGATTTCTTGTCGTTGTAGAGTCATAGGCTATGAAAAAAAAATAAGGTCAAATATCATATTGATCTATAATTTACATTTCTATACTAGACAAATTAAATATAAATGATTTACAATCGGTATGTTATTTCAGTTATCATCATTGTCGGCTATTCATAAAGCATTGAGGTAGAAAAATAAACATACAATATTCTTTTGCTTGAGAAGTACATAAAAAAAACTCACATATGCCTGTGATTCAACTCGTTAGTCTTCTATTCGATCAGTTTGTTTAGATAGTGAAATTAGATCGACTCAATGTCGTACAGGTGTATATATATGTATATATCAATATTCTATTGAAAAGGTCATACTTGAGACAACAGTAGCGTCATGATTTAGCACTTCAATCGATTGATGAAGAATCTAACTATAATGATTGATTCATTATGCGGTATATTCTTTTAAATTGATAGATATAGGTATTAAATATTGACTATGTCATGTCTTCTTATCAGTATAATAATTCAGAAAATGAATTATTTATTTACTTACAGATTGTTTTTGATTAATTAATGTTGGAATATGATTTATAAGTTTTTTCGTTGTTTTGTTTGATATATCAGTTATAGCTGACATAAGTTCTGTATTTAGAAATTTTATTTAACAATGATTGCTATTTCTTAAACTTCTATTTCTAATCTCTTTCTTTTCTCTAGATGATGAATAAAAAAAAAAAAAGAATAGTTTCAGATGCATACATATCCAATCGTGGAGAAGCACCAATCGAGAGCAATGAAGAAGCTCTTCCTTTTATATCGCGTCAAACAAAAAAATCATTTCTCTTATCCTTTTTCTCTCTTTTGCATTGTGTAAATTTCAACATATGCTTATTTCAATTGATACAATAAGCATACGACCTTATCTTATTAAAAGATTTATATATCGCATGTTTAATAACGACTATATATGTCTACTATCATCTTAATGGAACTATTTCATTAGGATTTTATTTTTAGGGGTAAAAAATCAATTAGTTCTTATTGCAGATATTCAAAGATGAATAGCATATGCACGAGCGATTAATAGACAATAAATGTCATTATTAAAATTATCTGTTAATTAAGTCGAATTATTCATGAGTATGATCAGTAATTTCACATGCTTCAGTATGAGCAGATTTTTTAGCCATTTTTTTTGCATGTGTTTTCTTTTTTGTTGGAGATTGATGTTTAGTACTACGTTTAGTTTTTACACCTGTTTGAGGTCGATGTAATGATGATTCAGTAGAAACTTTAGATATATAATTTTGTTTTTCTTGTGGAGATAATTTTTTCCATTCAGCTTGTAAAATTTTTGTTTGTTCTTTAACTGACATTGAACTTAATTCTGTTCGATGTGCAGATTGTTCAGTAAAAAATATATGAAAAGCAGCTGATTGTTTTCCTGTACCATCTTTTGTCTTTTTTGATGATTTTGAAGTATTTTTTTTAGCCATTATTTTATTATATCGAATAATAAAAGAAAAAAAACAGTAATACGAAAAAACGATCAATTTATATAATAAATATTTTCGCGCTCAATCTTATTTTTTTCTAATTAATACTAAATTTTATCCGCTTTAAAAACTAAACTTAATTTTGCCTTAGGCTATCATTAAAATGTACAACTTGTTCGAAATAAATAATAAGTACTCTCGAATCAATTTATAACATTCTTTGATCATCATGTTATGAGAGATTCTTGTGACAAGAATTTTTTTCTTTTTATTTATTCTATCTTTATCGGATATGTCATTTGCATAAATGATAGTTAAAGACTTACCGAACGGCCAACCATATTGAAAATTGTGAATAATAAAAAAAAGAAGAAGGAAAGATCTAATATAAAATAAATGTATATGTTTTAATATATGATCATATCCAGATTTAGTTTATAGTATTTTAATCTTTCTTCATTGATTGTGTAAACAAATAATAATGTACGGAAACGTTTGTATTCATCAGTATGTCAGAAATCAATCATATGTTTGTGATTGATAGAAGAGAATATTGATGCGATTTAAAAAAAAGAATATTCTTCCTGTCTTCTCATCGTTAATAATAGTGAGAAATTTTTCGTTAGATAAATATATATAAGAATGATGAGCTTCTAACCAGATGGTGAACTGATGAAAACATAAAACAAAAAAGCAAGTGTGTTTATGTCCGGGTCATTCTGCCAACAGCATATGTATATATATATGAAAATGTGATTTATGAGAATTACAATGCGTCAAATAAATAAGATAACAAGATATTAAAAAGACGAGAAATGAATGAAAATGTACTTTTGTGCTCTATGTTCGTACTATTTTTCTCTATCTCATTTACTTACATATACATATATATGAAAAAAGATAAAACAGGTGAATATAACTATTTAATTAGTTATATATGACAATTAATAACAATTTTTTTTTCTTTATGATATGCACTTGAACTTTTGGAAGTAAGAGAAACGAAAAAAAAAAACATTTTTTGTTTTTCATGATTTATTCGTGATCTCGCCTTGATTTGTTTGTAATTGGGATCATGTCTCTTTATGTATATACATAAAGCTATATATATGTTCACCCACCTACAGACGTGTGTATTTCATTTAATTGATTAGATAGAATAAAAAAAATGAATAAAGAAATAGATCGACAATTGAAAATGAATTTCAATTGTATTTGAACAGCTTCCTTTATATATATATAATTTTGTCTTTACTCTTCTCTTAACAAAGACAATAGGATGTGTTATACGAAGATGCTGAATTATCAATTGAATAAAAATGATAATGATTGAATAGTTCAATAGAAGCCATAAATAAAAAAAAGGATAGTATATGAATATATGGCTTCTAAAATATAAAGATATTATATTTCAAAAAAATTCTTTTTTTTTTGTCTATCAAGAAATTTTAATAAATTGAATATAATAGCTTTATGTCTGTCTTAATTATCTATTACATACACATCAATTTTGATGTTTTTTTTTTAACTGACATATGATAGGTACAAGATGGCTTGATAAACTTCATTTGATTACAGAATGGCATCTGTTCTCTGTTAACTATGATCAATGAAATATAAAAAGAATTTAATCTAAATAAGTCATATTCAATTTGATGTTTATACATTTATTTTAACAAAATATTCATAAGCAAAGGTTATCTTTGATTCTATAAGTTTATTGATAATCTTCTGTGTATTAATAAAAATTAAAATATTTTCAGTACACTTTCATATATATTCTTTAAAACATTCAAGTTTACTTTTTCTCAAAACTTTTTTGTATTGTTTAATACCTTAGTTTATCATTACAATAGATCGTATTATTGTATAGTAAATCCTTTGTCACAATTGATACAATGAATAGGTAGATGATAATAATGAACATATAACTTTAAATTGTATAGAAAAAAAGAAAATAAAATGTTATTATTAATCGTGTGAATTAAAGAAATTTCTTTCGAATTGAAATCTGTTGAAAATTAATGATTTTTTTTCGAGCGTATAATGTCAGTTATATTTAATCGTGCATTCATTTATTCTAATCATCTAGTTTCCGTTTTGTTTATATAAATAAGAAACTCATTTGGATATATAATCAAATTCGAAATGAAATTATAATTAGTAAAATGAGTTCATCATTTAATTATAAAATAAATAAATTCATTCTTTTTTTGTCTATTTATAGTTAAAAAATAATTTTCTAGTTTTTTTTTCTTTCTTTTCTATTCTTTCTTTGATTTATTGATTAATAAACGAACACGTGAAATTGAAGAGCAATTGAAAAAAACAAGTCTACGAAAGTATGCACACACACACACAATACCAAAAGCAAAATAGAATAGCTTCATGTAGGAGTATTTATCCAATTTTACATATGCGTCTGTATATTTTGTTTTTCTTTTTTTACGTATCATTATTATATTTGAATTTCTTTTTTTTTAAATTTGTTAATGAAACTGTCATGAACATATAAGTAGAAATAATTATTAATCTCAGCGTATGGTTAATTCATTTTGAAGTTTATGCTAGTTTGATTTTTCTTTCTATTCGAGGGTTATGTCAACTTTTTTTTCTTTTTCTTTTCTACAAATATTCTATAGCAGCTTAAGTTTTCATGATTACATGGATAGTCATAGTGAAGGCGTTCTCTATACGAGAAAGAAGACAGAGAAGAACGACAATGTATGACGATAAAAGAAATAAAACGAGTAGAAATGCAAGCTTCTTTTATTCATCTCCCTGGAAAAAAAAAAGAATAACACGTACTATACTAGCTTTATAATATTGAATAAATAAAACAGAAAAAAGATATTTATTATTTAGGAAATAAATCATATGAAAGATTTTTTTTTTTTTTTTTTTTTAAATTTAATAATTATTTCCAGATGTCAGGTTCAATTGAAAATCAAATTATTATTCAATATTTAAAAAGATTTATTATTGTTCAACTTTTTCTTGGTTATATATTTCTTGTTAGTGGTCTTTTTATAAATTTTCTACAATTTCTTTCGGCATGTTTTATATGGCCATTTAATCGACTTTTATATCGAAAGATTAATTATCATTTAGCAACAGTTATATGGAGTCGTAAGTTTTTTATATATTAAAAAAAAAAAAATTTAATCATTACTTATTTATAGAAATGACATTTATTTATCAATGGTGGTAAGTTATTCATTGTTATTGATAGAAATAAATGTAATAATATATTAATAAATTTTTGCATGTTACACTTCGCGTTTTTTCTTGATTAAATATTTTTATTGATTGATTTGAAAATATATATATATAATTTATTTATTTTAGGTCGAATTCAGATATAATTGTTTATATTAAACCTGAAGATTTAGAAAAATTATGTCATGAAAATTCTTTATGGTTAGGTAATCATCGATATGAAGTTGATTGGTTACTTGGTTGGGTTGTTACGCAACGACTTGGATTAGCTGGAGTTTGTTTTAAAATGAACAAGAAAATAACCATTCCTTTTTTTTTTGTGTTGCTATTTTAAAATTTAGGGTTCAAAAATTCTTGGTAAACAATCTCTTCGTGCATTACCAATAATTGGTTGGTGTTGGCATTTTACTGAATCAATATTTTTACGACGTGTTTGGAGTACAGATAAAGTTGTACTTGAACGTGATATACAGCAACTTGTTGATAATTATCCAAAAAATTATCATTTTACTGTATGTTTGTTTTTATTGTAAGAATATTATTTTTAATTTAATTTCTATAGTTATTTTTATCATGTGAAGGAACTCGTTATACAGAAGAAAAACGAGTTGAAAGTATGGCAATAGCACGAGAAAAAGGTTTACCAGAATTAAAACATCATATTTTACCAAGAACAAAAGGTTTTGTTCTTTTAATAAAAGGAATTCATAAGCATAGTAAGTTTAAATTTTTAATTTTAAATATTTAAATTATTTGTTTTTAGTTACTGGTGTTTATGATATAACAGTTGCTTTTCAAAAACCAAAAAATCCTGAATTATCAAATCTTATACTTGGTCATCAATGTCAAGCTGAAGCATTTATTCGACGTATACCTATTTCAGATATTCCATATGATGATGAAGAAAAATCTGCAGAATTTATTCATAAACTTTTTCAAGAAAAAGTTAGTTTATTATTTATTTGAATTTTTATAATATAAAATTTTTAGGATAAAATATTTGATTATTTTGTACAACATGGAACATTTAATGGTGCTGGAAATCCTAAAGCAATAAATTTAAAACGTAAAAAACAAGATTTAATTATAGAACTTAGTTGTTTAGTTCTCATTGGTTTACCTTCAATTTATTTATTTATTAAATTTCTACTATTTGCATCAATTTGGTTACAAATGATTTTTATTTTTATTGTGATGGCAGGTAATAAAAACAAACCTTACTCATTAATTATAAATCTGATAGCTTAAAAAATTTAATCGGAGATTAGAATATTATATTTTTTTTTCTAGGTATTGTTGCTGTTCGTTTAATGATTCGAACATCAACTCGACCAAAACTTCCTACCAAAAATTCTACAAAACAGGAATAATATATATGTTAAAAAACTAAGTTCTTTTTTTTTGTACTTTCTTTTATGCACTTTAGAAAATATAAAAGTGCATATTATTGCTTAGATAGATATATGTATATATATATATTTAACAAAGAAGCAATCCATCAACAATACTTGAGCAGTCGAAAAGAAAAAAAAAAGAGAGAAAGAACATTTTCTATGGGAAAAAAATAAACAACGGAATAAGCGTTTACACTTGCCGAACAAAAGATAGATCACAGAAAAATGGGAATAAATAGAATTAATACATAAACTAGCACACATTTCATTTAAAAAATATTAATCAAGATACTTTTTTATATATTATCTTATCATAAGTCATACTCATTTTATAATCTTTAATAAATTGCATTATTAGAAAGACATAATTATGTCCACATTACACTCGGAACAAGACCTATAAAAAAAAGAAAATGTATATTTTATATAATATATATAAATTAATTGAAATAAAATATAAACCTTCACGAGTTCGTAGACTTGGTAAATAATTTTCTTCATCAAGAAAATAAAGTGGATATTCAACAACTAAACCTTTAACAGCTTTTAATTTTTCTTGTGCCTAAATAATCAAAAAAATAGTTTTATTTTTGTTATATAATTAAATTAAATATATATATACTTGTAATGGATCTGTATCTTTTAATTTTGGTACTTCAGTATATTGACTAACTTGATCAAATCTTCTAACACGATCACTTGGTAATGTTGCAAATACTTCTTCAAATATAAGTGTATTTCGTTTTGCTACATCTCGAAAAAAATTATAAAATTCATCTGATACTGGATCACTTAAATCAATATTATCAGGATTTTCATGTTGTATACCTAACATCATTCTAAAAAAACCAAAAATATTTTAAAAAATCAAAAGTTATAATACATACGCAAAAAGTTGTTTTCTCCAACTTGAACAAAATTTTCCTACAGGCATTCGTTGTCCATTTAATACACCATCTACTTCTTCACTATCATTTATAATCATTCCAACTTCACTATCACGTTGACCAAGTAATGAACGATCATTTATATTAGCACTACCACATATTGCCATACGATCATCAATAATCATTAATTTTGAATGAACATAAATTATTTCAGTTACCTAACAAACAAAAATATATATATATTAAATATAGAAATTTTATTAATTATTATTTATACTTACTAATATACCCATTAGAACATCATGAGCACGCATACCATAAAAACTAATATAATCATCTGGTGTAACACCTAAAAAATAGAAATATTTATCCTTCTGAACATATGAGTCTTTTTTCTAAACGAACAAACAAACATATCGAAAACTGAATTAAGGGTTCACATTTACCATTTACAACCTCAAACAACTAATTAGTCATAGAATCAACATGAAAGTGAAAGTGAAGCTGAGAAAGTACTAAAGTAATTGTCAGTGGCGGTTGTATTTTAAGTGTTTCAGTAGCAACGGCGACTCACTCATATGGCATCTGTTTTTGATAGAATCTTACATTTTGATGTATATATATATTTACCTGCTCTTTCAAGTCGTTTAAATAATGATGATTGATCTTTGGTAATGGAACGCATAATAAAATAAAGTACAGCTTGAACTGCATTGACATTATCGAAACCAGGTAGAAGAGGAAGAACAATATAGACTCGAAATTTTTCATTTGATCTAAACAAACAAAAAAACATAATTAAAGATTAAATTTAAATTATAAATGAAAAATACTAACGTATGTGCACGTAATATTCTTCGAAAAAGTGCTTCAGCTAATTGATTTTTAACTATTCCATCTTCAGCAATAGTAATAAAAAATTGATTCTAAAATAATTAAATATAAAAATAAGAACGGAAAATGAAGAATTTTCTCTTTATATTCATCAATTATAAAATCTTGAAAGTTTTTCAATTAAATTTCATATCTAAATCTACTACAATAATCACTTTATCTATCAAAATGTAAAAGAATTGTGAGTCTAAACGATATATTATATCTATTTTCCCATAAGTATTAAAGCTATAGATTGAAGAGTTAAATTTTCTATTTATAGTCGATTGAAAAAGATTGTCAAATACTAGAAAATATCTATATGGGTTTAGTTATGTCGTTAATAAGCAAGAGAATTCAGCTTTAAAGTTAGTCTTTTCGAATATGTTAAATATTTTTGTTTAGTTTTTCTGATTTTTAATATACTCTTTATCAAAGATTGAATATTGAATATTTTGAGAATAAAAATCAAATCTAAGAGATAAAAAAATTATTTAAAGATGAAATACTCCAATCAAATTTTATTTTCACTGTTCATAAAAACTGTGTCAATTATATAAATCTTAATGAATGATGTTATAAATTGAAAAGAACTGTGCGGATTAAACAGATTCTACGATCCATATTTTCAAATACGAACAATCAAAAGATCTGAAACTTTCATCATACTTCAATATATATATAATATTTTGCAGCATCAATCATTTGTAAATAAGCATTTTGAATTGATGATTCTATTGTTTTTGTACCTGCTGACCATGGTCCTACAGATCGAACACACTAAAAAAAATAATTTCATTAAATTAATATTATTATTTTATATAAATAATAATTTACTTGAGCATCAACTTTAAATGGTGGACCATCAAGAAATTTTTTCCAATTTGTAACACGTAATTCATCTGGATCATCATATGTTTTTGGTAATAAAAATGGATAAGAATCATTATAAAGAAATTTTTCACACTAAATAAAAATTTTTTAAATAAGAATTTTTTTTGTAATAATACTTTATGTATATTCCATCGTTGAATAAAATGTCTTGCAACATCACGAGCAGCTTGACCAAAAACAACAAGTGCTTCATCATGCCATGGCATACGAGGTACGACTTTTCGATCAATAAAATCTATTTTAAATAAAAATAAAATTTTGTTTTTTTATTTTATTTTATTATAATAAATAATCACCTTCCATATATCTTTCAAGTATTTCAAAATCTTTTTCATATGGATTTGAATAATCTTTTCCAATAAAATATCGATGTTTTGTATCAAGACCTGGTGATGGACCAATAATTGGTTGTGGTTCTTCAGGTTTTTCTTCATCTTCAGAATCTTGTTCTCCACTATTTTTTTTCATTATCTAAAATAAGAAAAATATTTATTTTGTTTTTTTTTCGTCTTTAATATACTTGTGCTAATCGTCGCCATTTTCTAGCATATTTTTGTGGTCGTCGAACAACTTCTTCATCATCTTCAAGTATTTTTTGTTCAGTTGTTAATGCATCTTCTGTAATAGAAAAAAAAACCGCCATGCTTGTTATTTTTTTTTGTTTTCTTTTTATTATTATTTGCATGATATTAGATGATATGATCAAGATTGAAAAAAAAAAACAAACAAAATATCACCTACGCCGAGCAAAATCTATTGACTGATGTACAAATTTATTAAAAGCATTGTGCGAGCGAAATCGATGAGAAGAAGTAGCAGCATTAGTATGAGCAACATGATCACCCTGTCCACTCTCTGTTAAATCTAGTGAACGTAAACGGCTTAAATTCGTTTTTGAATGTCGCCAATTGGACATTTTTTGTGCTTCAGGATCTTGATCATATTGTTTGTTAGTCATTTTATATTCAGCATTAGTAAGTGTATGCATTAATGGTTTACGTGATACGTGATGATTACCCTTTTCAGAATCACTATCACCTCCATCATCGTGTCCTATTGTAAGCAAAGAATATATACAAAACAACATATATATGATTAATATACAACAACAAACATGAGGAAATTATTTGAATTTGTTTTTTTTTAATGTAAAGTGATTAATTACTTGTGACAAAAGTCAAAAAAAAAAAAAGGAAATTATTTCTTAACTTACGATTTATTTTTTCTGGATGTATTCTAGTTGTATTGGTGTTAGCTAAAGATGATTATGGATTTTTTTTTCTCTTATTTAGTTTTTTTAGTTTAATAGAATGACTCTTATGTTGATTGTTTTTAATAATGAATAAAATTTATTCTTACCGGAAAATTTTGATTCAATCCCTTATTAAAAAAAAAAAGTAAAATAAATAAAAAAATAAAAAATAAAATATTTACATTTTTTTGCTGCTGTTTTCATATGATGTCCACTTCCACTAGCATGAACATCATCACCTGGTTTAACATCTTCATTACCTTTATTTGGTGGTGTAACAGCTGTTCTCATTTGATCAGTTCCCTAACAAAAAACAAAATATAAAATATTTCAATATGCATTTTAAAACTAATGTTATTTGGTTTTTATTAATAAATAAGGCCATTCAGCTTTATTATTTATTCACACTTACAATATGTTGTTATTTCTTTTTGTATAAGAGGTATAAGAATAAAATAATTTCTTTTAATTTATAAGAGATTTTTATATATACCTTAACTGGTTTTTCACCGGCTTGTTCAGCCATTTCTGTTGTAGCCATTTTAGCAGCTTCAACCGTTTCTTTTCCACCTGCTGCGGCTTTATCAGCTTCGATTTCTGATGGCATTTTTAGTTTTGTAATGTTATCTTCACCCAAATCGACAAGACTAACAAAAAAAAACAAACATTATTTAAATTCATAAATATCAAACTAAATAAAATAATCGTTAAAAAATAAAATTTCAAACAAGAACATGTTGTTTAATGCATAAAATGTAAGAACGTGCATTCAATTACTGTTAAAGCATGACTATCTTTTATCATACTTCAATGATATTTCTGGATAATATTCTCAATTCCTACAACAAGAACTATAGAATTCGAATGAATATATATATTAAATTCTAATTCTTCTTTTGATGATTATTTTTAAAATCTTTTTAAATATATCAATATGAAATTCGAATATTTAAAATAATGTTTAATCTTTAATGTCGAATCTGAAGAGATTAAATTTTGAAACTTCAACAATAACTTAAGTTAATCTGATAATGAAAAATGATATTCATTTTTCATCAATATTCTCATTATTGAGTAAATGTTGACATAACTACGTGTGTGTGTGGGTGTGAGAAACCTCAAGAGATATTGTTAAATATATGTCATTTATAATTAAAGTATTTTCATATATTTATCTCACAGGAATTGTATAACGCTATGTTAAATAATTTCTATTATAAATATTAGTTCATATGACGTGTCAATTTTCTCTCTTTTTTTGATGATTATTGATAGTAACTAGAATTATCTATAGGTATTGATAAGAAACTATTATTATTAAAATTAGTTATTTTTGTTTTTTAAATAAAATAATTTACCGCATATACTCATCATCCCAACGACCAAAGCATAAATCAATTCCACCGACAAATGCTATTTTTTGATCAATAATAACTAATTTTTCATGATGAGACCATAAAAATACTCCTCCACTTGGATAATGATCAGGATGACGAATGACCTTTACAGAACAAAACAAAATTTATTTAATATTTAAAAAAAAACTAATCAAATTTACTTTAATAAATCCATTTTTACTTTTACCAATTAATGCTCGTTTTGTATGTAAACTATTTAAACCCATTGCAATTGACATTTCTTTAAAAACTAGAACATATACACGAACACCTTCATCCTAATATTCAAATAAAAATTATTCGATAAAAAAACAATAATAATAAGAAATTTATTTTTTGTTTTTTACAGCTATTTTTCCTAATAAATTATCCAATCGAAATGTTTCATCATCACTTGGTCTTATCAACATTATTTCTGGTGATAACCACCAATCAGTTATAAAAACTTCTTCTTTAGCTGTTAATAATGCTTTAGCTACTGATTCCATATAAGATTTTCCATTAATAAACCTTAGAAAATTAAAAAAAAGAATTTAATATATATATACAAAATTCATTTATTTTGTTACCAATAAGCTAATTGTTTTTTACGTATTGGTGCAAATGAATTAAACCGACTTGCAGTTGTACTAACAAAACCTTTAGCTTGTTCTTTTAAATTTAATAAATGTTGCATCCATTCATCACAATCACGTGAATTTCGACATTTAAGTACTAATGAACGTTGTAAATTTTTTATTTTTATACCATGATGTGTACGTGCACGACGAAAACCTGATACGATTTCAAATGCACGATCAACTAACATAGGAAAACGTACTTCATACGTATCCGGACGCATATATGTTATATAAGAATCTTTAACAATAAACCATCTAAATATAAAAGAAATTTTTTTTTTTCTTTTTTATAATTAAATAAAAACATACTTTCGACCATGATGAAATTTACATACATCACAAAAGAATGGTAAACGAAAAAATATACTATGACCACGATAATCATCATGTGATCGTTTTAATAAATAACCTTCTTTCATACTAACTGATAAACCATATACAAATGAAACACAACTAACATCAAAAAATTCACGCTAAAATATAAAATATAAAAATTTTTATAAAGTTTTTTAATTCGTACCGTTGCTGGATGATTACGAAATTTTGGATGTTTAAGAACTTTATTAAGATATTCAAGAAGAATTTGCTTTACATAATAAAAAAAAGAATTAATTAATAAAAGAAATTATAGAAAAATTTTTTCAAATCTTACACATCGTTCTCGAACCATATTATCAGTAATAAATGCCATTCGATCATTTCTTGTTGGAAATAATGGATTTTCATTATTTTCATCTTGAAGTCTAAATAAATAAATAAAAAAAATTTTTTTTTATATTCATGAAAATACACAACAAAACAATAATCAATAAAAGCTTACAATATCTATACAAAAAATAAAAACAATTAAAACAAAAAACTTACGAACGTTGCGAAATGAATCTTACAGGTTCATTTCGCTTAGATGATCTAATGATAATTACATTCGATCTCTTATTTTTCTATCTCTCATAAGCTTACTTTTCTAAATCACTAATCGATCGTTTTGTTTCAGCTTCAACATATTGAACTAAAGCTTTATGTAATTCATTAAAATGTCGATAACGTTTATATATAGTCCATTCAAATGGACCATGTTTTGTTGTTATACAATATCTTAAAAATAAAATATACTTTTAAAAGAAAAGATTTTTCTTTTTTTTTAAAATATTTACAAATAAGGATTAAAAAATTCCGAAACATTTGCATAAGTACGTTCAGCAATAATTGTTTTAACATGAACAGGAACATTAGAAACAAATGTTCGTCCACTACGATCAAATATATGTGCAACAGTAAATTTGTCAGCTAAATAAATAAATATAATATAATAATCAAAATAAATATTTATCTAAACAAACCTCGTTGAAAACGTTCATCTATAGGATCATTAAAATTATTATCAGGATATGGTAAATGTTCATTATGTTTTCGATCAGGATGACCAGCATTAATTGCTAATTCAGCCATACCAGCTGTATGTCGAACCAAAGCACTGACACCGCCTGAATCATCATGGCGAGCCATCTGCAAATAAATATTTATATTATAATATTTTACATGTAGTTTTTTTTTTATTTTTCTTTGATCTATATAGATAATCAATAATAACAAAAAATTTAAATAAAAGGTTTCTATACAATAATTGAATACTATATTCTCAAGAGAGCATTAACAAAAAAAAACAATGTTAATAATCAAATGCGAGTATATATAGTAAAAACAAAATACTACTTAATGTATTCATGAAGAAAAGAAAGCAATAAAAAGTTAATATTCATTTGTTTCATCTATTCATCATTGAATAATATTTTATAATAAAGGTTAAAAAATCAGATAAATGATTTAATCTTTTTAATCTATAAAAGTAAATATACATATATATAAATATGGCATTGACAAATTGACTTGTGAATCATATAATATTTTTTTTTTCGATAATCGTATTAAGATAAAAAATAAAATAATTAATAAATATTTTAGATTTAAGAGTAATAAAAGGACAAGAACTAAGTTGTCTTCTTTTTCTTTTTTTTTTTGCAAAATATAGAATACACACAATTCTTCTCTCTTCTTTTTTTTTTTTTATTGTTAGCTATTCCATATATTGACGAATGAGATTTACTCAATTAGATGTCACTAAGATATATTTTTTTTTCACAAGCTTCTTCTTTTAATAAGTAAGGTATATTAGACATTCAATCTTAATTAGATTTTTTCTTTTCAATTTGTTAATCAATAATCTTATAAATTAACCGTGAATTGTTAAATCATTCAATAAAAAAACCTTTTTATGACTAGTAAATATTTATGTAATGAATAAAGTTATGAAAAGAAAATATCCTTTAGTCATGTATAAGATTAAAGTTAGTACTTTATGCATAGTATTAAAAAAATAACACTTCTTATTTTCTTTTCTTACAATAAAGTGATAGTATTGATTTATTGCTTTTAATAACAAAATTTATTTATTAGGACCTATAGAAAAATGTCAAGCTTACTATTATTACGATCATCATCTATCACACTAACAGAAGATAATTTTATGATTAAAAATTTTTCTTGATCAAGATTATCGAATTGTTATTTTCTCTTTGATAGAAGTTGTTTTAATTCATGAGAAAAATATTCTGCTCTGATAAATCAGAAAGAGGTATAAAAACAATTATATCGACTACTGCTACTAAATTATCGATGTATATTTGCTATATGCAACCTTTTTCTTTTGAATAATTGATAACTTACTGTCTTTAAACATTAAAAAAAGATGATTTAGCAACGTTTTCACATCCTTCTATAACATTATTATTACACAATATATCGGAAGATATTGCCTTTGATATCGTTCTTATCAGTTAAGTGCCATGTTGACTGCAAATGTTTCACTTTATATAGTAATGATATTATATGATCGTAAAAGAAAACCGTTTTCAAAAAATGATGATTAATTCTAAGAAATATGGTTTTGTTTTTTTTTTGATTGAAATTCTCTTTTCTATAGGTAGCACTAATTTTATATTTTATTAGAAACTAATAATAAATGTCATTCCTATACGATCTATGACATGCTATTGAATATAAAAGCAAGATGTTGATATCTAACAATACGCCTATTAATCATAAGTTCATATAATATGAGTAATAAATACTTGACTAATTCTTCGTAATTTCTCTCGAGAATGTTGTTTTTTTTTTATAATCTTTAATAAACATTTATTTCAATATGATAAGACTTAATTAAAGATTCAAATTTCATACGCAGGAATATAATATTCCCTGATGAAAATGATGTAAATCTAGATAATATATGTTTTCAATTCTATATAGAAATAAATCAGTTCATATAGCATATTTTTTTTTCTCTATCCCTTAGATAAGTATATCATTTATTATGACTTGAAATAAGATGCTACTTGAACTGATTACATCTTGTTAAAGCATAGCATAAGAAAAAGAAAAAAAAAGTAAGATTAAGTGGATCATTAGCTTTTATGTGTCAAGTTCTTTGTATTCACCGCTTTTTCTTCTTATTTGAATGTATAAAATGATGACGATGTATTGAACAATGTTAACCTATATTTAAAGACGATCGATACATTTTGTATGTATATGTACAAATCAAGTTTAATATAAGACAGAATTAAGTGACAAGCGATAGTGAATAGTATTTCTATTGTTTACATGTTCATTAGAAAGAATAATGATGGCAAGAATATTTTCTTTTTTTTTTTATACAATGAACATGCAAAACTAACTTGTTTTGTAAATGTAATGATTAGCATCATAAAGATGAAAATATAAGCAAATAGACTTATTATAATGCAGTCAATAGCATGAACTATTAACGAAAGAAAAATCACTAGTCCTGATATCGTCGTTTCTAATTGAATAAGATGCTAATTCAAGTAAAAGATGATTTGTTCTTTCCATTTTCTCGTCGGTCAAGACATTTGACCTTTTTAGATATTTCTCGTTCGTCGTCTTTTTTTTAATCTTATACTATTTCATGTTAATTTATTGTTCTTTTAAATGATCAGACATCTGTTTTGAAAATATTGATCAATGATAGTTTTTTTTCTTTTTTTATGTTAAGAATTATCTTAAATCAGAATATACAATAGAATATGGTTCATTTCTTTTCAACAATCAAATATTCTAAAAGAGGAAGAAAAAAAAAAAAAAAAAGATCTCATTTTTCTTTACTAGATTATTTACATCGTTGTTTTTCCGTCTAGGAAATATTTTTTCTATGCATTCGAGGTCTCTTTTTTTTTAATGCTCTTCATTTATGTAATAAGAGAACTATATGGTAACGAATGACGATGTCGATTTGATTCGATCTTGAGTTTCTCTTTCTCTGTCGTTCTTCTATGATTTCTATGGAACAGAATTAATCACGTAAGTTGCCTTTGCCTTTCGTAGCAAAAGACACATATATACATACACAAGAACATGCACGAAAAATATAGTGAGAAAGAGAATAGAGAAAAAAAAAAAAAAGAAAGAAACAGTCGCTACTATTATAACAAGCACAATTGCAACGATGATGATGATGATGATGATTTTTCTCGAGCTTATACCATCGGCATCTTTTCTCGTCTTATACTAGTAGTTCTACTTTCTCAGTATTGTCATTCTATCAAATCCAATTGTTAGTATTTATTTTTTCTTTGTTCGTATAGTAACATATAACCTTGTAGATCTCAGGAATTTTGCTTTTTTTTATAATTGTCTATTGATAATGAAGATATATATTATGATATATTGAATGATTTTCATTCGACAACATCGAGCATGTTATCATATTTTGTTTTGTTTATGATCAATGATGATCATGGACAACATATCATTAATAGTTTTATTTATATATTTTTTCTACGTTCAATGTCAAGATGATTCTTCATTTATATCATCATCATCTACTGTTGAAACACAATATCTTACTTTTGATATGGCTCAATATGGACCAAATGGTGGTATTTTTTCAAGTAAATATAAAAATTAATTTTATTAAGAAAAAATTTTCTCTCTTTTTTTTTTCTCTAAAGGTCCTAATTTTCCAAATAATTATCCACAAGATATAATATTATTTTATAAATTTATAGCATCATCAAATTATCGTGTACAAATTGATATAGATTTTTTTCAAATACGTGGTGTTACACCACAATGTACACATGATTATTTAGATATATTTATAAATGTAACTGATTTTAATTTAGTACATAATATAATTAATGAACAATTACTTCATCGTTATTGTGGAAGAAATAAACCACCATTAATAATATCAATAACAAATTTATTATTACTTGGATTTTTTACTGAAGATACACAAACAGAACGTGGATTTAATGGTTCATTTCGTTTTATATCAGCACAACCATATAAAAATAATCTTATACGTCAACCATGTGATTATATATTTAATTCATCTATATCAAAATCTGGTCAAGTTTTTTCTTCAACATATCCAGGAACATATTTACCAGTAAGTTAAATAAAAATTGAGGGCGAGACTTGTAAAATAAATATATTTAATTCTTAGTGGCAATTTTGTAATTATTCATTTATTGGTTTACCTGGTGAACGTATTCATATTCGTTTTCGTGATTTAATGTTATTTAAAACTCCATATACACAACATTGTGCTGTTGATTTAATTAAATTATATGATAATACACTTGATTCATATGAACTTCAAAGATTATTATCAAATTTTCGTCAAACAAATTCTATTGATTATGATATATTAACTGAAGAAATTGATCAACATCATATAACAGATCTTTGTGGTACATATACAATGCCACTTGATATATATTCAACAAATAATTCTTTATTATTATTTTTTATTACAACACATTATGCTGAATTATCTGATGATGAACAAATAGAATATAATGATATAACAATACCATTATGGAGAAAAGGTTTTTATGCTGAATATGAATTTTTATCATCATTAACAAAACTTGATTTTATATCAAAAACAAAATCAAATCAATATTTATCAGGTACGGAATGTGATCAAACAATAAAATCATATGGACAAGGACATGGAATAATTCAATCACCAAATTGGCCATATTTATATAAACCACAAACATCATGTACAACATATTTATTAGGTCTTGATGATCGTTATGTATTAGAATATGTTGAAATAGAATTTGAACAATTTGATATTGATTGTCAATTAGCTTCATTTGTTATTTATAATGCAAGTAGAATATATGATTATCGTTTACATACACGTTCATCAACTATATTAAATCAATCATTATCAATGATAATACATAAATCATCATCATTATTTAGTAATTATTATCAACAAGAACTTGATTTTAAAGAAAATCTTTCATTTTGTGGTCATTTTAAACCTGAAGGACGTTTTATTTCACGAAGTGCATTACTTAAATTATCATTTATTCCAAATGATCGTTTATCTGATAAAGTTTTACCATCATTAATTAATGGTGGAAAATTTCAAGCAAAATATAAATTTATTAAAAATTATCAAATATCATCAATTAATGAATATGATGAAACAAAATCTAGTATTTGTAATCTTTCTTTTTATCAATCACGTAAACATACTGGTAAGATATTTATGAAGTTAATTAATTGATTAATTAATTATTTTTTTTTTAGGAAAATTTGAACCACCACGTTCATCTGAAGATGATTATTTTTCTAATTCAAATTGTACATTTAATTTTTATTTTTTAAATGAATATTCTCGTCTTCTTATATGGTATGATTATTTTAATATTGTTGATAATGATTATATACAATGTTCATCAGATAATTTAACATATTCATATCGTTCTTATACATCATCAATATATTATTCATATCCATATATTTATTGTGGTTATAGAAATTTTCCTCCACCTTATTTAACAAATCGTTTAACAAAACAATTTCGTATACATTTTCGTTCAAATGATGATTTAGATACTGGTTTAGGTTTTGATGGACGATATCAATTTATAAATCAATCAAATATATTATTATCATCAACATGTCGAAGTCCATTTGATTCAATTATTTATATTAATGAAACTGAACAACCATCAGGAAATATATCAAGTAATGGTTATCCACAAAATACAATTTGTGAATGGTCATATAAAACAGGAAATGAATATCAATTTAATATACAAATAAATATACTTGAATTAGAAGGTTCAAAAATAAAAGATCCACCACAAGGATGTCAATCATCTGTTTTAAGAATATATAGTGAAGGACGAATTGATGAATTATGTGGACAACAAGAACAAATATCTTATATACTTACAAATACAAATTGGTTTACAGTACAATTTATATCATTAAGTCGTTTAACAAAAGAACCATTACGTGGTTTTCATTTATCATGGACAATTGTACATATTAAAACAAATAAAAATAATAATCAATGTTTATTGACAAATGAATATTTTAATTGTAAAAAATCTGGAAATAATATTAATGAAACAACATTTTGTATTCATCAATCATTAATATGTGATGGTTATGTACATTGTCAACCATTATCAAATGATGATGAAAGTTTAACAAATTGTTTTCATTTACATTCATCATATTCATATTTATTAACATTAAAATTTTTACGTCAACATTATATTTTAATAATAATTATTTTTATTCTTGCTGGTATTATATTATGTATTGGTATTATATTAATCTATTTAATTATTAAAACAAAACGACAAACACAAAAAGAACATGTATTTAAAGAAAAAAAGAAAAAAATTAAGAAAAAATATTTATATAATGATAATAATAATAATAATGATGATGATGATGATGAAGATTTAAGTGATATGAGTATGATGGAACAAGCGGTAACAACAGTTTAATTAGAATTAAACATTTAAATTAAAAATAATATCTACGTATATATATATAGTATTCCGTCCGATTTCCTTTTTTTTCTGTCATTTTATATTGTGTAAATAAGATTAAGAAATAAATATGTCTAGTTAATTTTATGTATTATTATTAGATAAATTACAACAATTAATTTGCTGTTTGTAAAATATAATGCATCTTTTTTATTCTTCATGTACCTATCAGAGATAAATCTGCTTCTCCTTTCAAGACGTTTATACAATTTGCATTGTAATGACTATTTGAAGATACGTAAATGTCATTTTATGTTGTGCATCTACAAATGATTCTAAAAGGTCAACACGTTTATAAATCAACGAAAATATTATATGCATATACTCTTCTAGACAGATGTTTGAACAATTAATAATAATCTTATTCAGTATTAATTTCTGAGTAAAACGATTGAAACAATTTATCTAATGATTATTTCATAAAATTGTCTATCAAAGATGTAAAAAGTTAAAGTACTGATTTATTTAAAATGTAATATATTCTTGATTATAATCGAGCTAATCATTTTGACTAAATAAAATATAAGGAATGATTAAGCATTATGCAGATCAATAAGAACAATTCGATTTAAAAATGTTTATTAAACGTATTGTATGGATTTAAAAATGACCAACATGTTCATTTGGATTATCAGCAATTTTAGCATGTACAGCCACATGATCTGCTGTGCCATGAGTAGCTGCTTGCCATGGTACATGATAAACACGTGCTGTTGCAAATTTTTTATTGGGTAATTCAACCTAGATATTATTTTGAATTTATTAATAGAATAAATAATGAATTTCAAATATATATATGTAATACCTTAAAAAAGTAATTCATTCCAGCTACAGTTTGTGTAGCTACTTGAACTGGTTTAAGTGTATGACTTTTATCTACATTAAATTGATTTTGAATTTGTTTTTCTAAATGTTCTTTGTACTATTTAAACAAGATAATCAATTAAAATTTAATTAAAATTATATATTTACCATATTCCATATTTTTAAATCTTCTTCGTTTACTGCTCGAAAATCGCCAATACTTCCAGGAGGACGTCTACAACAGATTTTGATATACTAAATATAATTATATTCTTATAAATTATCTTACTGATGTCCAGAATGTGTCTGATCTGTAGCAGAACTTTTTGCCGATGACATACTTTTAAAATCTAAAATCACGTAATTTTGACTTTTTTTTCGATAAATATTTTCGATTATATATGACTTAATGTCAATAGTGAATCATAAGAAAAACTTGATGAATAAGTCTAAAGTATATAGCGATAGCGATATGTGAATAACTATATATAGTCCTATGCGAAGCACATGACCAAATGTTTCCTTTTCTTTTCTTTTCTTGTTTATTATTTACGTCAATCTTTCTGTTTTTTTTCTTTTCTTTCTCCATTAGGAATCATTCGATACTTGAAATGACTGATAAATCAGTCGGAAAAAAAATAACAGATGACACATCAGATATTGTATGTCTGAACTTGTAGTAGCGAAGTTATTTGATATACTGGGTGTCCTAGAATAATTGCAACATCATTTGTTTTGTGAATATTTCTACCTCACACCCTCACCCTCAAGATTGTTTTTTTGAAAGAAAATATATACAATCAGCATAAACTTTATATTGTAGATTGTAGAACTTTTCACGCTGCATCTTCTGCTATATTTTCTTTTTATTTCCATAAAATGTTTGTAAGAATAAAAATATGAAATTCAAAGTTCTGTCATTTATTATAAGTCATCCATTATGTAGCGTATAGAATATGGTATGTTACTCATGTAAAAGAAATGGTAGATTACGGTAAAGTACAAGACTTAGAAGTCTGAAATTTTGCATATATTCCTAAATGTCTCTAAGCAATATAACAAAATACTTCAATGGAAACTGAAGCTATTAGAAGAGCCGGATTGCAAAACTTTTGTAGTACTCCATGCATCATAACTCTCAAAGTATTTTGCCAAAATATATGTATTTTATACAGTTCTTCATGCTCTATCCAATCATATACTTTAAATTTAATTTCATTATATTGAAAATATACAAACTTACTTTTCTCATACTACACAGTAATAACTTTACAATTTAGCTTTTCTACTACTTAATTTCCTTAACAGTAGGAAAGTTAAACTACTTTTTGCACATCTATTTTTTTTTCCATCATGTAACTGAGTGTCTCTTCTTTCGGATGAATGCTGATAAAAGATCGTTTTACTTGACAAAATCAACAATAATTCAATATTTTTATATTTGGAGAAGAGGAGTCCTTTAATTATGAGATCCCATGTATATTTGTAGAAGACATCTTTATAAAACTTGCAAATTTTCTCACTTATAATTTCCGAAGTATATATAGTAGTTTTAGTCAGTATCAGAGATGTTATTTCACACAACAAATATCACGACTTTCAATAATTGTCGTTCATTCTATATAGCATAGAAAAGTTTGGACAAGGTGAAAATATTTAATAGTTTCAAATTAAAATGCCAATATCTAACTGACTTTATTCAATAAAAAGAGAAAACATTTTCGTTTTGCAACTAATCTCAATCAACAAAAGAAAAAAATTTGTCAATTAATCTATTCAACAATGCAATGAATAGAAGTTTTGAAACAACTAAACTCACCATATATTAATAATTCTTTATGGTTCAATATGTATGATATCTTTCTAATGAATGTATATATCCTCTTTCCATCACAAAAAAAGGAAAAGATAGAAAAGAACAGACAAATAAAAATAAAATGCTAAGCTAACATAAAATTTGGCAGAATGTATCTATCTTTTTCTTGTTACATGTTTCATTTAGAAAAATGAAACATTTTAACGAACATATGATAGTTCAGTTTTCTCCGGATCTACGTCAAGTAAACATACACAATTAAGCGTTTCAATTACTGTGCCCGTATATTCATAATCACTTGAATATTTTTGTTTTTATAATTCTTCAAAAAATTAACGTTATTATCCAACCGAACGTGGTGTATTATGGGCAAAAGCATTTCATTCACGACAAATTTTGCGTAAATCAGTAAGTTCAAATCATAAAGAATTCTGTTCGATGCAACACCTAAAATTTGGGCGATTGAGATGTTACATCTACTAGAACTCTCCAATTCTATGTAAGACTCTTGGAGCCTGGATGAACAAAAGGTTTTAACGATTATTATGACATCTGATGCATCCTCATCCTTTACTGCAAAGTACCTTTAACAAGATAATCATAACGGAACATTTGATAATCATAATTCTTAGAAAAATGTGAGACTTCAATAATGGTAGGATATTAACATTATATGCACAGTATAACTAATAAAAAACAAAACACGTTCACACATTGTTTTAGTAATAACGAAGGAACATTCTCATGTGCCCGTTTGTTTTTGAACCAGGACTTAATACATCTTGTAAACTTTAGTGAACTATGTTTATCATAAAAAAGTGTTTGTTCTTATAATCTGCTTTTTAGGCAATCGAACATTCGCAAGTTTACAGCTAAGGTAGTTCAATGGATCATCAAGCACAAAAAACACTTAGTATTCAAAAACGTTCTCTTTCTATCAAAAATTTCACAACTTTTTCCACTAATTATTTTGATAAAAAATATTTTGTATGCTATTCAGAAATGACTGTAGTATTATCAAAATACTAAACACTTGAAATAGATTAAAATGCAACTTTTTTTTAGCAAAGGAGTACAAAACATGCATAAAAAGTCGATTGGTGTATATATCAAAACGGCTATATACTGAAGATTTGTGATGGGTAAGTTTCGTAAGGAAATGTTTCCTCTGAAAAATACTATAATTGGTTTTTTTAGATACGGTAGATTGGCATGATACAAACTCGACTAAACACCGTGAACAAGATTTATCATATAAACAACGTATTATGATAAATGTCATTCGTAATGTTTCATCAAGTTTACAAATTATTTCAACGATGATTTTGTATGTATGCACCAAAATGTATATAGGTTAGGGTCTGAAATGAATAGAAGGTTATATAAAATGTCCAATGTTGTTTCTTTGTAAAAGTTCATCATGAAAGTACCTTTGAAGATAATATATATGGTATAAGTCTAAAATATTATTTTGTAACGATTTTGTGAGATGACAAGAAGAAAATCTTCAGTTACAATTCAAGATGTGTTCTCAAGCGTGACTATTGATATTAGTAATAACTGATTCTTATGTTATTTCAATGCTTTTATGGAAAGAAAAGCTAATGTTATTAATGAATTAGTCA
Organism: Macrotrachela quadricornifera; assembly: GCA_022393335.1. NCBI lineage: Eukaryota > Metazoa > Rotifera > Eurotatoria > Philodinida > Philodinidae > Macrotrachela > Macrotrachela quadricornifera. Next base: position 29,911 of record JAJEKB010019643.1, read on the forward strand.
TCATCGTAGATTGTTCATGCATCTACTGGCTTTCTTGTTAGCGTTAATCTTGAGTATTTAGTCGAGAAAGATGAGATAAAGGAAGGTTCACTCATGTTTTATTTTATATATGTGTGTATATATTTTCGTCCTCACCATCATCCATGTGATACGCTCTATCTTATGTATGTTGACTTTCAAGACACGTATTTGATTTTCTAGGAACTTATATTGTGAGTCACACTGGATATTTTCATATGATTATAATTTATTAAAAAAGAAAATAAAGTTTTTGAAAATCAATGATAGAGAATATCTCATGAATTTTCTATTAGTTTACAAACTACATTGAGAAATAGATTATCATCGATCAGTATACAGATACAGAATGACAATCTACTGAACATAAAAGTGCAACAATTGAACAGATTAAAAATAAAAAATTTCATCACAGCTCTGATAAATTACTTCAATATTCATTAATTATTTTATCAAAAATTTTGTTCGTTACTGTCTTTTTTTTAATGTAAGTAACAATAACGTAGTGGAATCAACCAGTGACAATCAGTCATAGTAGCATTGTTTATAAAGAAAAAAAAATGATTTAGAATTGAGGAAATGAATTATGATATAAAATTATAATCTCATCTTGTTAGACATCCTATCTTTAAGATCTTGGGATATTTCCATCTTAGAAATGCTTAATCATTTTTCGAATATTACATATTTAAATTAATCTTTTAGGCTAAAGCTATATTATATTTGAGGTTCATCAATTTAAACATTATGAATTATAATCATTCTTTCAAGTAATTTTTGGCTATAATTAAAGAACATTGATTTTATAGAAATCTCATCGCACTCCGTGGCTATATAATTTTATTTTTATTACAAAATTTAAAACTACATCCATGAATATATAAATATCTGACAATTTTAATTAAACTAAAAGTTAATAGCATCATGGATTTAGATTTAGACATATCCATTTGCATATAAAAGCCATGGCATTTATCTATTCAGATATTGGAACAAAAGCTTTCGTGCACAGACGATCGATGGTATCATTCAGTTGAGTGTCAAAACGACATATTAATTCATTCAATCGCCTATAATTTGAAATAAATTAACTTTATTTAGCTCAATAAAAGATAATTTCACTTACTGTTTTTGTTCTTCAAATGTTTGTAATATATCTTGTTCAGAAAATGTTTGTGATTGATAATCTGAACTAGTGTCACTTTCAAATTCATTCCATACAGGCATATTTGGATGTAAAGCCCTTACTTTATAACGATTCTTACCATTAATAATGAAACCAACTCGAAGAATATCTTCAGTATATTTTGGTGTCATGAAATCAATTTGAACACATACCATTGGAGTTTTAACACGATCATCAAAGTACCAACGGGTTACTTGTTTTATTCCTGAGTAAGTTTTTGATAATTCTTGCTGGAAATCTTTTTCTTTAATTGTTATAGGAACATTACGAACTAAAATTCTATCGGTAACTATTTCTTCTTCCGAATATATTTCTGATTGATAATCTGATCCATAGTCACTTCCGACGTGTTTTTGCACACGTGTACTTGCTTTGTATGATGTTACAGGACAACAAAATTGGGCAATATTAATGTAACCATCTTGAATAAAAGTTTCAGTATCTTTTGGTGACATGAAATCAACTTGAACACGTTCTGTTGGAACATTTGGATTATTTATTTGGTACCATCGCTTGACATATTTAACACCACGATAAGTTTTTGACAATACGTCTTTAAGTTCGTTCTCAGCAATTGTTGTGGGAAAATCATGAATAAGAATTTTATTAGTAACTTGCTGTTCGTCGGTAAGTGTTTCCGATTGATAAACTGATTTCTTGTCATTTTTAAGTTGATTTTGAAGATTTTTACTAGGTTTTAAAGGATCTGCATAGCAACGAAGACTACCAATATTGATATAACCATTTTGAAGAACATTTTCTGCATAATTTGCTGATGTAAAATCAACTTGAACAAGTTCTCTTGGTTTTTTATATTCATCTTTAGAATACCATCGCTCGACATGTTTAATACCACGATAATTTTTTAAAAGTTCTTTTCTAAGTTCATTTTCAGATATTGTAGCATCGACACCGCGCAAAAGAATGCGATCAGTAACTTGTATATCGTTAGTCGACATCACTGTAGTGTAATGTTCGACAATTACCTATTTATACATGATTTCACCATTCACTATTACTAGTTGATGGTGTAAGGATATAATGATGACATTATGTTTTTTCCTATGATGATTCATAAAGAAAGACTACAGTATATGTTCGAAAAACTCGATAAGAAAATATTTCATAGATTTGCGTAAAAAAAATTCACTGGTGATATTTCTATGTGTCATATATTTGGTGAAATAAGCAATACTTATTTCATTTAGTTGCGTATTCCATACATTCTTTTCCACGTATTGATGATATTTATGTTGGTTATATTGCATCAGCATAAAGAACGCAAGAGAAAGGAAAAAGAAAAATACGTTAAAGTATGACTGTTTTCGTTCTTATGCAATACTCTTCTAGAAGGAAAAGAAAAAAGAAGTACATTATCAGCTGGGTATTTTTTTTTAATTATCTAGCAAAAATTACTATAGAATTTTAAAAAATAAAACAAGATATTCAGCATCTTTTCAAATAACTCTACAAAACGAAGATATGTCGGGGAACAGATTTTCATTAGTTATACACAAGAACATAAACAAAAATTTTTAAAGGATCTTGACAACTTTTGAAAAACACTTTTTGTTAATTGAATATGCTTTAGTGTAGATATTTCATCTAAATTAGCCATTTAATGATGTTGAATCGTCTTTAATTGACAGACGCTACATAAATATTGTTTCGCTAAATATATAGATATGTTATTTACAAAATATCTACAATTGAACTATTCACAATATATCATCTTAGTCGTTGTCAGTAGATTAATCTAGTTTAGTTCTTGGAAAAAAATCTATCGGGACTAGTTTAAAGATATTGATGCCGATTTCAAATTTCAAAACGATAATTTAACGTCATTGTATCGATACATTAAAACATATGTCTGCTGATATTTATTTTTAGATAACCTTAATAACAATGAAATCTTTTCTTTTTTCTTTATTGACTAAACAAAGTGTGAGATTCTTATCTATACATTTTATTTGAAACAAAATCTAAAAAAAAAATGAGTGAATCTTATGATTTTACTTTATGGTCAAATTATTATCGTGATTATCTTCTTTCAAATATAATACCATTTTGGCTTCGCCATTCAATTGATACAGAATATGGTGGTTATTTTACATGTCTTGATCGTTATGGAAATGTTTTTGATACAGATAAATTTATTTGGTTACAAGCTCGACAAGTTTGGATGTTTGCTAAATTATATCAAGATGAAAATTTAAATGTTTCTAATGATGAACGAAATCAATGGTTAAAAACAGCAAAACATGGTGCTGAATTTCTTGAAAAATATGGTCGACATCCAATAAGTGGACAATGGTATTTTTCTTTAACACAAAAAGGTGAACCACTTATTGAACCATATAATATATTTTCAAGTGTTTTTGCTTCAATGGCATTTGGACAATTAGCTAAAATTGATGAAATTAATTGTGAAAAATATAAAACAATTGCATTAGATACATTTAATGATATACAAAAACGTCGTTTAAATCCAAAAGGTGATTGGAATAAATCAAGTCCATTATCATCAAGACAATTGAAAAGTTTTGCTTTACCTATGATGATGTGTAATTTATCAATGGAATTAGAACATTTGATTGATAAACAACTTATACAAACATTAACAAAAGAATGTATTAATGAAATAATTGAAGAATTTCGTCAAAAAGATTCGGGATTAATTTTAGAATATATTAATGCTAACGATGGATCAAGAAATGATTCATTTGAAGGACGACTTCTTAATCCTGGTCATGGTATTGAAGCTATGTGGTTTTTACTTGATATTGCTGAACAACAAAATGATAAACAATTATCTTCCATATGTATTGATACATTATTGAAAATTTTAGAATATAGTTGGGATGAAAAATATGGTGGAATTTTTTATTTTCTTGATATTGAAAAACGACCAGCACAACAACTAGAATGGGATCAAAAATTATGGTGGGTTCATCTTGAAACATTAATTGCATTAATTAAAGCGATTGATCATTGTCCAAATAGAATGAATCAATTACTTATTTGGTTAAATAAAGTACAAAAATATACTATTGAACATTTTGTTGATTCTGAAGGTGGAGAATTATATGGATATTTAAATCGACAAGGTGAAGTTTTATTAAATTTAAAAGGTGGAAAATGGAAAGGATGTTATCATGTACCAAGAGCTTTTTATTTATGTTGGAAAACGCTTGATAAAATTAGCAAGAAAAAATAAACAAAACAAGACATTTTTTTTATTAATAATTTTAAGAATTATAGATAAATAAATAAATATAATAGAACTAATAACATATTATTTTTAAAAATTGATCAATTACTTTAAAATAAAAAATAATGTATCTCTTTTTTTTTAAGTTTTACTTTATTTGGTGAATATTTCACTCCAATGTCAAGCGATAGGGCCGAAAATTTTTGGACCTTTATGTAATAACGGTCATCTTCAATAGTAAGAATATCATTATGAATTATGCTACTTTTTTTTCTTTGTATTCAACTACGTATTCAATTTATTTATTTGATATACTAAATCTACCTACAAAAGTCATTCTTGAAATAAATGAAATAAGTGCAAAAATGATAACCAATTCTTAAACATAATGATTATGTACCGATGTGACATTCCAGGTATAATATTATTTTCTGTTTTTTATAAAGAGAAGACAATATCAATAATTATATTGCTTTTCTGCTGCTATTATTACATCATTGTCATTTATTTCTCATTCTTCTAGAAATTTGAATTACATGTAATTTATTCCGCCAACTCTCTATTATATAAATTTGTATCTATTGTGAAATAGTCACGTTCTAGTAGAATGAATTAGCACAATAAATATCATTATCAAAAATAACAGTAAGATATCGTTCCAGCTTGTCAGACAGAAACTTTTTCTCTATGTTATTAGTTGAGAACGATCATAGTCCATATTATTTTCGTTTTTTCTTTGTTAATAATGCTAATGGTAAACATTAATATCTAACTATCATTAACTGTTGTCGTGATACCTATGGATGAGCAATTAATAATTAACTCTGAAAATAATAAAAAGAGAGAGAGAAAGAAGAAATTTCTGGAATATAAAAAGATAATCTTTCTACATGGAAAAATACTAGGTACATTTTGTCATATATATATGCAAAGAGCAAACTAAAAGAATTTATTTAGTATGAAAATGTTGCCGGTAGAAACAATAAATTTTTTAACTCGTATGCTCAATTATGTTTTTGCTATACCTATGCTTACTTTGGGTATGCTTGGGTCATTCTTAATCATTATAGCTTTTACTGGAAATCGTACATTTCGGCGAAATACAAGTGTAATGTATTTATTGGCAGGTGCCATTATAACAGGTATTCATCTTCCTACGATTTATATTCAAATGATTCTTGTTTATGGTTTTGATATCTCATTAATGAATACAAATGTATCTGCTTGCCGTGAACATACTTATTTACGTTATGTAACAACAGTAGCGGCTATTTCTTTTCCATGTTGGGCTGTATTTGATCAATATATTAGTACTTCTCGAGATGTTAATATTCGAAATCGTTGGAGTTCACTTCGTGTTGTTCGATTAGTCATCATTTGTAATGTAATATTTTGGATACTTATTTATATACCAATTATTTTTTTCACTGAAATTAGAAATGGTGTATGTGATTTCAAACCTGGTTCATATGCAAAATTTAATACTTATGTATTTACACCTTTAGTATACTGTATTGGTCCTACTGCGGCAATTACTTATTCTACATATGGTATTGTACGAAATCTTCGTTCAAATATCATTCATAAATCTCACAATAATCTTGCAAAACAAGTTCGTGCAATGCTTATACCTCAACTTATAATTCTTGCAATTTCTGGAGTGCCATTTGGTTTTCAAGGTGTTTATCTTGAGTTAACTAATCATATTGAAAAAGATGCCTTTCGAATTGCAGTTGAAAAATTTTCTGGTCAAGTTATTCTAATTTTTTATCATTTTAATTATGTATTTACATTTTACATATATGTTTATAAATCAAGTGAAGTTAGAAAAGCATTGAAAAAACGATTTTTTCAATGCATTTGTATGGGTCAGAGTCCTACACCAAATGATTATTCAATCAAACTTCGCAAGTTGAACGTAATAAAGTCTACATAAGAAGTCGAAATTATCTAATTAAAATTATTGATGAATTTCTATGAATGTATTAGTACTATGTGATTGAGCTTAAATTTTAATATTGTCCTGTAATGTGTTATTTTGATGTTCAGATTTAAAATGTGGTCTTTATGTAGATATCCTTTCTTCTTTTCCTTTATATGTTATTATTATCTTCCCTATTATAGAATAAAAACATCATATAAAAAAAAACATTAATATATCTGGAATATTAATAGATCAGATGAACAATTGTTGCTATTTTTAATACTAAATGTTCAAGCAAACAGTGGCAGTAGATCAATTAGTCGCAATCAATTCGTTATATATATATGACAGTAAGAGAAACAAGTATAGAGAGAATCGATAATTGAATTACACAACTTCAAACTAACTTGTTACTGACCAAATTATTGATTTCAAAAGTTTCGTATAGAGTTTCTGAGCTATGCTGTGCCTAAACGAAATTAGTTTGATGAGAGTGTCCAAAGCATCAACCTTTCATTTTGAAACACAGGGAAAACTTTGATAACGCATTTGACACCACCGAATAACTGAATTTATTTAACTGAATTGGCTCTTGGTTGATGCTGAGAAGAGTAGTGAAAATCTTAAGAATAATAATAGAAGAAATTCTTACTTGCATTATAAGTTTAAGTTTTTCTAAATGATTTATTTTTAATTGCGTATCAAATCTTAGTTATCCTCAATAAGAAAGTTAAATCAAATTTTATGCTTCATTACACTAGTTCGCAAAGACTTGTTTCAAAATTCCTTTTTTTTTACATTTCATTTCTTACAGTTAAGTAGAACTGGTAAGTCTTCGTGAGAACACTTAGATGAGCAGTAAAGTCAGTTACAAGTTAGTTAAAATTGTTTCTCTTACTGTCATATATATGCAACGAATTGATTCCGACGAATTGCTTGGTCACTAAACGCATGATTTCTTATGATGTTCAGACCTTAGCCACTGTTTCGTCGAAGAATTTATCGTATATGATATATTATGTTATGTTATATAGTAACGTAGTAGCGTTGAATACCGTCTACTTGGGACACGAAAAAATAGTTAAATAGTTATTTCTGTTCATTTTGACCATGTGTAAATCATATGAACAATTGTCAAAGTGTTGCTTTGAGAGAAACGAAAGAAAGAAAGGATCAGACATAGATGAAGAATAATAAATTCTTTACTCCTTTCTAGTATCTTTGTCTTCTTATACACTGTCGTTTTCGTTTCTTCCATTTCGACACTTTGACAATTGTTCATATGATTTACACATGGTGAAAATGAACAGAAATAACTATTTAAGTATTTTTTCGTGTCCCAAGTAGATGGTGTTCAACGCTACCAAGTTACTATATAACATATCATATACGATAAATTCTACGAATGGAGAATAATCCTCAATTATATTAAAATTCCTCGACGAAACAGTGGCTAAGGTCTGAACATCATGAGAAATCATGAGTTTTACCTTAATTTTTAGTAATTATTTTAATCTTCTGAAACGTCTTATAAACAGCAGATATAGTAATTTATGTTGAGCATAAAAATTATTCATAATTAGTTATTAATCTCCAGGGATAAAAAAATGAAATATGATAAATTACAGTTATTGGACCTTGATTTTTGGCAAACTTGTGGGTGCTGTATCTCCCACAATTCTGAAATGGGAAGATTGAAATTTTAAACACTAGTAGTACTCACTCAGGTCTATTCAGAAAAAAATTCAAGAAAATCTGACGTATAGTTTTTGAGAAAATCGAGTCCCAATATGAGGTTTTCTAAAGACCTGACATTTTACATTTGAATAAACACAGTATAAGCTACATTTTAATTATAAAATATTATGGTTTTCAATAGAATGTATAGATTTTATGAGTAGTTCAGTTTTAGCAAAAAATAGCATTTTCCCCAATTTTGTGCATGTTCCCAGGATAGGAGAGTTTTAAAGATAAAGTTCTGAAAATTATTTTACATAGACAAATTTTTATGCTCTATCCGATGGTCGAATCAGAATTTCGAAAAAAGATTCCTGAAGAATAAAAAGTACCAATTTCGAGGCCCGTTTTTGGAAAAAATTGACTTTTCAGTCTGTTCTGCTGGAGTTAGCGCATTATTTAAAACAAAACGAAGTATGTATTCTCGTACAACTCGATGAGGGCTACAAGACCAGCATACTTAAATCATGTCAGAAAAAAGTCGATGTAAATCTGGGCGGACCTGCGTGAAAACACCCAAATTCATATGTTCTTTATTTTTTTTCTTCATTAAAATCGAGCTAAATATTTTTCATGAATAAAATATATAGATTGATAGGAGTAATTAGATGTGAAAATGTTTATTAAACGCATTGTATTGATTTAAAAATGACCAACACATTCATTTGGATTATCAGCAAGTTGTGCATGTACAGCCACATGATCTACTTGACCATGAGTATTCGCTTGCCATGAAACATGATAAACACGTGCTGTTACATATTTTTTATCAGGTAATTCGACCTATTCGCAATTCAGAATTAATTAATAAGATTAAAAAAAAGTAAATTTCAAATATATTTAATATTTTGAAAAAATAATTTTGTCCAGCTACAATTTGTGTAGCTACTTGAACTGGTTTAAGTGTATGAGTTTTTGGTACATGAAATTTATCTTGAATTTGTTTTTCCAAATGTTGTTTTTACTATTTAAATAAATCAATTAATTTAAATTCGAAGAAGAATATATTCTTATCATATTCCTATACGACTCAAAGGTATTAGATAAGACTTCGATGAATAATCTCAAATAGTATGGCGATTTATGAATAACTGTATATCTATGCAAAGCGCATGATCGAATGTTTCTCTTTCTTTTCTCTTTCGTCTTTATCATTTACTTTAACCTTTCTGTTTTCTTTCTTTGTTTATTACAAGACATTAGATTGTTGAAGCAATCGACAAACCAGATTGAGGCCACAATAACAGATAGCACACTAAATATTGCATTTCTCAACTACTAGCAATGATATTATTTTATATATAATACTCGATAAAATTTCAGGAATTGTTTGAGTCAAAAATACAGACAGTATCTATACAAAATTTCACCACTAAATGTTGAGTCATATTGTACAACTGAATATATAACGGTTTAGAATACTTGATTTTCGTTGAATAAAAAGTTTTTGGACGAGGTTTTAAACTAAGTTGTTTTTTTCTAGAAATCTTTAAAAGCAAATTGAATCCGTATAAATCATAAGAAGAGAATACAAACTATCTAAAATTTTTAAAAAGTAAATTATCGATCAAATAATGTGCCTATATTACATCAGATAACAAACAATGTTCATATTGTTTATATTCGGGCAATTCACCAATATCATCAATAGAGACTCTTTGTTGCTTATTTTCATCAATTATATTATTGACTATATAACGATTTTCATTCGTTGGAGATTTAATTATTGTTATTTGATATAATTAATAGTATCCGTCGGTTTTCAGATAGAATGTTACGATTTGATCATATAGATGATGATGTTTGATGATTAGGATTAAATAAAATTGTTTTTTATTTAAATATATTTCTTTTTGATAAGAATTTATTTCAATTATTCATATTAAGGAAGCTTTTAGAAAAATTGAAATAAGAAAATCGTTTTTTGGTTGAAAATATCAAAGAATTTTATTCCTTTTTTTTGATTTTAGATGACGGTAATTTCATCAAGAGTAAGTAGAAGAAAAATTTTGAATTGATCTAATTGAAAGATTTGAACATAGGACATAAACATACTCAAAAGGATGTATTTGCTCCAAACAAAAGCATTGATGTCAGAGAATCAAACATAGAAAAATCTCATAAAAATATTTGATCGCATTTCAAAATCAATCTGACGATTTTCTCAGATATGATTCAAGTATGATCAGTGAAAGAACACATTTTCAAAACACCATATATCATTTGAAATGGAAAGACTGATTGTCTAAACTAATCTATGGGAAACGTTTTAATCATGACATAAGATTACTATTTATTATTTATTCATATCTAACAAAAACTCGATGCAAAACTCGAATATGGTATTCATTTTGTTAAATTGTTTCTCCGCATGGTTAATCAATGAATGAAATTCAACTATCGATAAGAAAAAAAAACGTATGATTTTCTATCTCATATACATAAGATCCTAATTGAATAAAATAGCCAAATTAATCCTTTGCAAAGTTTAATATGATAGAAATTCTATTTTTTACGATCAAATGGACTACGACAGTTCATGTGCTCGAAACTTCTTTTAGATTTTATGTGCTATTTCATAATCGGAATTTGATACCATCACACGCTTCTAAGAACCATATTCTTGTGATTGAATAGCTATTTTTCATCGTATATTTTTCTTCTTTTCTGTCTTTTAATTTATTCGTCCATCGATAATGTGTGTATTTGTTATGCCAGTGTATACATATCTATAATTTCTATGATTTCATGTTTATCTATTGACCTCGCTAAGAAAGAATATTTTCTATTTTAAAATGACTAATATAAAAGGATAATTCCTGATTCGACAGTCGTATTGAAATTTAACTTATGTGATTTTATAATAAATTTAAAACAGATTAAATCCGATACAGTAGATATCATTTGGTTGTGTTATAATGGCAACAGTTTCAATTCAAAATATGACAGATAAACCAGTGTAAGTTTATATATCTAAACAAGATACATCGTATAATATTTTATTTACTTATTTTTTAGTCGAGACAAGATAATGAAATATTTGATTGAATGAAAAATAAATAATAAGTTCTAATAAATGCATGTATTGTGTATTTCCTCTACTGATATAACAGAATTGCATGCAATTGTTCGTTGCTATTTATTGATGGCGAATGACGTTAAAGTATGTTCGTACGCGTAAATGCATGCTCCAATCAATCTTTTTTTCCTTATTCTTTTTTGAAATGAACGTCGACGAGGCAGACGGACTAGAAAATTTGCCCGTAAGAAAATATCGATATATAATAGGTTGAACAGATAGCAAACTAGTCATTTTTTTGCTCCTGACAAAAGTATATTTTTCTATAATGGCTATTGATCACGTAGGTTATAATACAGATGATGACCATTTTGACCCTACAATTCTGCTATATTATTTTCTTATAGAATATTAATAAAAACTATTCCGTGCTGTTATTGAATCTGGCAGAATGATCACTTATATACACTCTATTAGGTAGATGAAACCATGATTATTTTCATAGAATTATGATATCCTTAAAAAATCTTAAATCATTACACTCAAAATGTTTACTTGACATCTCATATTCAATTTTCTTTATTTTTAGCTCGAACAAGTAGTTCAACTCATTGATGAAATTGACAACTTCGAAAGAACTATTCTTGACAAAGGTGCCAAGATGGAAATTATAACAAATGCTGAACTAATTCAATTCAAACAAAACATCATAGCTCGTCCATTACTTGTACAAGATCAAGAACGATTACGTGAAGGTCAGTAAATATGATTAACTGACTAATGGATTGTTTTGAGAAAAAAAATAATTTTTTTTCATTTAGAACGAAATGGGCGACAAATTCGGTTATGATGGTTATGTTACATTGAATAAAAAGGAAGTCACATTTATGTTTATTGAGCATTTGAAGCTAGTTTCTTTGAGAGTTACTAACGTAATGTTTGTCTATTTCATGTTTATTTTTCTTCTTTTCTTCTTTGCTCTATTGTCAAGAAAGACATCATATTAATCTATCATTTTTTATGATCGTTCTCATTTTTTTTTCTATCGCTCCTTTCATTCTCATTTGATTTTTTTTGTTGACAAAAGTGGCGATGCTTGTATTCAGCTGTATCAATCACATATTGAAAAAGATTAAGATGTGCAACAAACTCAGGAAAAACTATTTCAACATTTAAGCCAATTGATTGAAGGAATTGTTTACGCTGTGATGATAATTGCTAGCTAAAATAATTCGTTTTTGTCGTAGAATATATTTCAATGGTTGTAACATCTGGAATAGATATAGACGAAAATAGTTCAGTTATCAATATTAGATGCAGTTAAAGTTTTTATCAATACTACTATAAAATATATCACGCAGACTTTTCAATAAACGAATTGCTGGAAAACCAACATGAGAAATAGTTAGGAAAACATCGAATATTTACCCATAATGGTAGAATCAAGTATTGTTTTATATAAAACACTTCGATCAAACCGCATAAGAAAATTTTAAAATGTGATCCACATCAAATTTCACTTCCATGATGATTTCGTGCCATAGTGCCTACTACAAGATCATATTGCTGACTGTTTTTAATAAATTTACTACATAAGAAAATCGATTCTAATTGATTGAATATTAATAATCAATTGAAATAAAAAAATTTAAATAGTTTAGCCGATTCTTCTTTGTAGCTTTTTAAGAAAATCGACTTTAGTATTTTATTTTTGCTTTTATTTTCGATTACAATAGTTAATCTAAAGCAAAAGAAAGATTTTGAGATACAAAAATTTTGTTTTTTATTTTTGAAAAATTTGTCCAACTAGTCTGTATCTCTAGTTGAATCTCCTCAACGTTATCCTCGAAAAGTCCTTCTAAAATTTCCATAAATCTGAATCGTCTTAACTTCCCCAGGAACTCATGACAACGATTATCCTGGAATTTCGTTGATCATTAATTATCTCAGCATTAACAGTATGTATACATTAAATTTTCAACTTAATAGTCGCAGATTGTTTCTAATTTGAAGCAGTAGCCTGTATTATGATGATAACATCGATACATTAAACTAAGTATTTCAGTTTAACATGACAAGAATCGATCATTTATGTATTTACATTTTACATATATGTTTATAAATCAAGTGAAGTTAGAAAAGCATTGAGAAAACGATTTTTTCAATGCATTCGAATGAGTCGAAGTCCTACATCAAATAATTATTCAATGAAACTTCACAAGTTGAACGTAATAAAGTCTACATAAGCAGTCCAGATTAACTAATTAAAATTATTGATGAATTTCTATGAATGTATTAGCACTATATGATTGAACTTAAATTTTAATATTGTCCTGTAATGTTTTATTTTGATGTTCAGATTTGAAATGTGATCTTTATGTAGATATCCTTTCTTGTTTTCCTTTATATGTAATTGCCATCTAGCAACAATTTTTGCTATTTCTAATACTAAATATTCAAGCAAATATTATTTGAAGTTATATAGCAATAAAATAATGATACACATACAACTCAATCCGATCGGTGTTTTTAATGAATACATATTAATTACATAAATACAATATTACTTAATTAGTAGCAAGACCATTTTTATCTCCTTGAATAACATTTCATTTTATTTATTTATATAAAGTACCCGTTCCGTTAGTGCTCTTGCAGATTTTATACAATATATTTGATTACGGCTCTGTTTTGTTGGTGTTGTACAAAAAACATAAATTTTGCACAGCATGATTAAGTCTCAATATACAAAAGATATTATTGAATCAAATGATATAATTGCAAAAATAACGGCTGGATTTTCGAGCATGAAAAGTCCAGGCAATTGTAAATGCTCAATAGCAAAAAAAATATATAAAAAAATCAGAAAAAAGGACGATTTTAACCTTATCATCATTGTTTCCTGCTTCAAACTAAGATCTACTTTTTTTTTTACTACAGTATCATCTTCTATATAGTATATTATTCATATAACAGGTGAGAATAAAAAATAAAAAAAAACTAATCACCAATACCTTTTTAAATCTTTATCTTCAAAAACAAATACGCCGCGGAAATATCCGTTTCATACGGAAAAAACTATTTACTTTTCAATTCTTATCAATCATTCAATGTTCCGATTCATTCATTGTACTCAAAATCTTCTTTTATATAAATGAATGTAAGAAAATTAGTAAATATACAGGATGATAGAGCATTTCAAGTGCTATCAAAACCTATAATTACTTTTCAAAAGGATTCATCTATAGTGACGAAAAACTTCAACAACAAATTTTGATGTCACTGACAAAATTTGGTCTGTGGAAATCATAACATGAAGTTGCCTTCATTGCGCCGAAGTATTTCATTAATCCATAAATCTAAACTAAAAATTAAATATACGGGGCGACCTAAAATTACACGGGCTTTCAGGATATGTCATTACTTTTTAAAAAATCATTTGTTTTGGTATCAAAATCGTCAAATTACAGAGTAGATCTCATTTTTTTCAGGTATATATATTCAGTAGTCACAGAGGATAATGATATTTTAAATTAGGATTTTTATCAACGAGAAGAGTTTCATTATCGGTATTGTATTGATATTCATAGTTAGTAGTGCTTCTACTACGGTGTATTCTGACTGAGCCTTCGATTGCTTTTATGTGAAAAGTAAATCAAACTTAGAAGACTTCATCAATAAACACCACGGTAATAATGTCGGTGTGTATATATTATTAAAATTTGCATACATGTGATTTCATATTAAAAACTATTGTAGAAAAAATTTCGATAAAAATGAAAATATATTATTTTATATGAAATCGATCAAATATGAGTCAACGTATATTATCATCACATCGATATGATGGAATTCGAATAGAATCAGTACGTCGAAGACGACGCACTCATAATAATTCAAAAGTATAATTCAGCACTTCAATTAAGTGTTTATTTTCTATTTATCATATAGATCAAACCAAATGATGATGAAAACAGTCCTTCAAAAATTTCTGAACTAAATATATCTAATACACCTATATGGTTAGCTTCTTCACAAAATATAAATTCAACTGTATCTAATGATAATAATATTTTTCCGAATATGGATGTTTCATTTCAACAAAATACAACAATACCACAGCAGGAAATATCAATTTCAAATGTAGGGAAAAGCCAATCAAGGATGCTTATTTCAACCGCTAATAATTCTTCCTCTCTTAAGAATCATAATAAATGCAAACAAGTAGAACATGTAAATCAATATCAAAAGTAATTAATAATCATTATATTTTCTTGTTTTGTAATTAATTAATACTGAAACTTTTTTTAGTAATCGATTATGGAAACATATATTATTAATTTTATATGGTGTTCTTGGAATTTTACTTCTCACTGCTTTAATTCTTCCATCTATATTGGTTTATATTTTAGCACCAAAATTTTGTAAGTCAATTAGATGAATATTTTATATAAAATTTTTCTTGTTAAATATTTAAAAATATTATTTTAGCTCAAATAAATTTCACAGAATCATCGACATATACAAATCATTGTGCAAGTATTTCATCAAAATCATTATGGGAAATGGATACACTAACAACAATTACAATGAAAATTAATACTAGTAAATGTAATTTTCAGAATACTCCAGTTTATTTTGTTACTATTGGTGGTACTTGTTGGCATTTTTGTTTGAATGGTTATGGTGCTATTTATTTACCTACAAGTCAATCTTTTCAAATCTATACTCGATTTATATGTGGCACATGGAATGCTACTACTTTATTAACTAATGCACAATCGTGTGGTTGGGATGTTAATTGGATGGGATTTTATTATTAATTTTTTGAAACAATATCCTTCAGTATTTTAATCTCATGAAAATATCTAAAATAAAATATATATAATGGATATCCTAGGACAAGTGAATCTTTCCGTATTTTAATTATATCTCTTTTAATATTCCTTCGTTTAAAATTTAGTTATTATTTTTCAAAAAAATTTTCTTCTTATTTTTACAAATTGTGTACGCTTTTTGTTCATGTGAATAATATTGATTATTTTGAAAAACAGACTTGAAACGAAAAATTTAAGGTAAACAATTATGTATATATTTCTTTAAATTGATGTTAAGTACTTATTTCATGATAAAAGACCTGGAGTTTTCTACTATAATATGCGCTTATCCGTTGTTTGATAATAAAAAATTTTTTCAGAAATCTTTCCGATTTTCGAGATTTTTCGACCTTAAGTTAGCACAAGAACTCTAAAAAACAGGTAGTTTAAATGGAAAATAATAATAATTAATTATTACAGAAGTCTTCTATTTTTAAGGGACGGAGATTTATAAGCAAATTTATCCCAAATTAAATATTCTAATGAAATCTAATCTAGGTTAATTGATTGCCGATAATAGATACAAAATTATCCCAATGCTGTTGTTTTAACTTGTTACATCATGTCTAATGTTTTCTCAAGAACGCATAAACATATTTTAGTGCCATTAAATCAATATTTTGGGTATTTGTGTTAAGGAAGATATAATGTCGGTTAGTAGAAAATGATGATCGATGTTAGATCAAGGAAGAAATGGCAGATTTTTGGGATTATTAATCCTTGAAAATCCTTAAAAAGATCTTACAAATACCGGATAAAAATTCACAATATACATTATTTAACTAAGTCAGATATGACGGCTATGTTATTTTGTTAACGGCAATGAAGTGATTTTTGTGTATTTCATTTTAAAAAAATTGATTTTGTTAAATAAAATCTGCCTAAAACACAACAATCGTACAAGATACTCTGTAAGTTAGAATGCAAAACACCTTGTAACAGTGCATATAAGGGCAAAAGTGCTGAGAACATGTTTCCTATATATTTAACTACCTGGGTGATCTATTATTTTTGATACCAAAACACGAAATCTAAATTCTTTTAAAGAATCATTTGCAAAAGAATTTACATAATATATGTGAAACAGATCATTTTCAGGAGTACAAATACTGATCGATATTATAACGTCTAACTTTCTCATCATAAATGTATCAAAATAACAATTTATTTTTCATCAACAAAATTTCAAATTCTAAAATACGTGTCACTAATAGCTTTTACGGTCTGGTGAAAAATATTTCAGGAACAGCTGAAGCAAAATGATTAGAAATTCATGGTATTATAAGTGTTTATTCTTTTCTTAATACAGAAGCGTCTTCGAAATTCTTATCGTTTCATATGCTGCTTTAAATATTATTAAAAAACCAGTTTTTTTTAAGCAGATGACAATTCTTTCATTGCCAAAGCAATACTCGATATCTTTATCAACTTCTACATCAAAAACATCAAGAAAATTTGTAAGATATTTCTAGTAAATCTAAATGCAACAAACAATCAGTATCACAAAAACATGAGGTTAATGCTATAGATGATACTCAAGATTCAATTCAATCAAGATTAACATCTTCTCAACAAAATTATACAACACTATCGAGTTAGTCTGATTTTAATTTTAATTTTTACTCTCTTAGTTATGACTTTGCATATTAAATCGATATATCTATTGTAAAACCTTAACCCTCTCACCCCACAATTCGATTTTCATAGAAAGTAACACCTCTAAATTCCTTTTATTAGAAAACAAAAGGTACACAATTGAAATAAGCTTTACTACAGAGATTGTAGAGTTTTTTACGCTGCATCTTATGGTACATGCTGTTTTTTTAATAAAAAGTATTTAGAGATTAAAATATGAAATATACCGTGAGCCACCGGTGGCTCACATCGCAGTAAAAGGATTCAACATAACAATTTTGTACATCAGACTATGTAATGATCGATATAATTGATTGATACTACAAAAAAGATTTGCTTTCTAAAAAATGATAACAAGAAAAACAATGATGAAAAAATCAAAAAAAAAAGAGATTTTTAATCATGTGAAGTTAAATGTAGTGTTTCTGCTAATCTACAAGGTTGATCATCATCAAGATCAACTGTTGTATGTAATGTTGGAATAATACTTTTATCAATAAGAGCTATTTGTATAGTACCATGATTGATTATTAAAATATACGTCTAAATACATAAGCAATTTATCTTTTTGAAGAAGAAATCAAAAAAGAAGTTTGAATTCGTTTTTGTTAAACTTAAATTCACATGCATCTTTTGTTTTAATATACGATTTGATATAAAAAACCTATGAAAATAACATATATAGAAGTAATTAAGAAAAAAAGATTCTTTTACATCACTTTTGAATAAATAAATAGTTTGATTCGACCAATAAAATAATAAATAAAGCATAAGATTAATGAGTTTGTTGTTCTTGTAATCATTATTTATGCTTAACAGGTGTTTAAATGAAACATAACGTTGACCAAATTATTACATTAAACTGTGGATGAACAAAATTATGTAAGAAGAAATTATTTTACAAAATTGAGCTTCCTTTAGTTGTACGACAACTAATCATTGTTGATACTGTTGGATGTATATCTATACAAAAAAAATATTATCAGAATAAATAAAAGAATAAAACAACAATTATTGTATATTTTATGGAATTAGCAAACTAAAAGAAATATTTGCTATTTTGTAATATAATTTTTATATTAAAACGAACTTCTTTTGTTAAATATTGTTGATAGACTCCTTTTATCTTCCAGCCTGTCATATCATAAAAAAAATTGAACTTTTTACTGGTATAGCCAACAGCTACGGTTGTACACGAAATCAATATTTATTTATATAAGAATATATATAGCTTACTTTTAAAATAATATCCCACGCACTTTGACAATAAGATTTTACAGTTCTAAATTTATTTAAATTTTATTTTTAACAAAATAAATAGTTTAAGTCAATTACTCAATTTTTTCTGATGGGTCAAGTACTCAGGTCGAAAAATCCAGTGGCCCGAATTTCAATACGAATTTAATCGCATTTTGTCGAAGTTCGACGAAAACCGATGAAATCTAGTCAGAACTTGGTCGTATCCACTGGGATTTTTTATCGGAATTCGGGCTACCTGATTCTTCTTTACTTCCGATAGAAACCAACATATTCTATCTTAATGGACTATACAAAAAGTAAAATGTCAGAATCTCATCTCCTATTTGTCTTGGAACGAACAAAAATAAAAGAATCTACTAGAAAAACAAAAATTTATTCATAGAATTACGATTCGTCTTGATAATTATTCTAACGATATTACTTGTCTTATAATTATTGAAAAAGATTCTGTAAACCATATAAATTGTATTGATCAAATAGTTTTAACAGCATTAGAAAATGGAAACATGTTGACTTTGAAACTCATCAGATCTTAATCCACATGATTATTTCATGTAATATGAAAGTATGTGCAAAAATGGATTGGACCAAAATAACGAATAAAATGATTCTAATTGAACAGAAAAATTAATACCAACATGGTACGTTACAGTATCGAATGTTGGACAAATAGGGTTTATAGTTGATTGTTCAGTGATGGCGAGTATACATTCTAAATGAACTAGATAGCTGAATAGATTAGAAAATTCTCTAATTTTTTTTGTCTCAGACTTATCTTTCTAGAAACTCTCTGAGAGCCGTAAAAAGACTCAGCAAAAGTGGGTCATTATGTCTGCGCCAATCAGTAATTTTTATCATGCCACAACGATCTTCTTCAAACTGTGAATACATAACCAATATCTTAGATGAGTGTAAGGTCTAATAATAATTCACATATGAACATGTTAATAAGCAACATATTATACTAGCATTGTTAGATGTATTAACGCAGGTGATTTTCTACTACCTTTGAAAAAAATCGACAACATTGAAGGACAGAAACCTATTCTACTTGTTGATATGCTAATGTCTAATAGTAAAGTCTCTAGACAAAGAAAAACCTAATTAAACTTAATGATTGACTCAGTCGATATCTGATGAATGAAACAACTTTAGAACAGATTATTAGAAGAATGAACATATCTGCTTTATTTAATGTTATACGAAGTAGTTATTTTCCTTTTATTGTGAATAATAATAAAAAAAAGAAACATCATGAAAGAGTTTGTTTCTGGACATTTTTAAAAATAACGAGCTTTTCAATCATATACCTATAGAAAAAAATTCTTCATTTAATAATCCAAAAAAAGAACAAATTTAAACTGTTCATTCATTCTTATCTTTAAACGACTCGAATGCCGTTTTTTTTTATATAATTATTGATCCTATCTTGCATTAAAAAGAAAAAAAACCAACGAACACGACAAAAAAAAAGTCTAAATATATATATACATATAAAACTAAGAAGGAAGAGTTGCAATTTTATTAGTTTGTCGGTGTGCATATGGTAATGCTTCACTTGGTTTTAATTTAGTATGCATTGCTGTTTGATCACCACCCATTAATGCTAAATGTTCTGTTCCTTTACTTTCAAAAAATGTATAAGATAAACTAATATCATGAACACCTTGTAAATTAGGATCTCGAACAAAATCTGGATCAATATAAAAAAATACTGGCATATCAATTTCTTCACCGGCTTCTAAACGTTGTTCTTCAAAACAAAAACATTGAATTTTATTAAAATAAAATGCTGCTTGTGATGGTTGAACATTATATGTTGCTATACCAATAATTGGTCGATTTGATTCATTTTTAGCTCGATAAAAAGCTAAAGCTGTTTCACCTGGTTGAATATAAATATCTGGTTGTTCAGGTTCAAATGTCCATGGTAATAATGATGATGGTGTAGAAGAAAAATGTATTCGTATTGATGGATGTGATTTATCTAATCGTTGTGATAATTGTCTAACATTTGCTGCAACCTGTTCATCATCACCAGCTTTTCTTACAATTCCATCAAAACCTGTCGCTTCACAAAACATTTTATATAGAGGTACAGATGCATATGTTAAACCAAGCATTAATATAGCCATTGAACTCATATAAAATGCAATATTAGCATGACGATTTTTTTCATTACGTTCAAATTCTTTAAATGATTTTTCAAAATCATCTCTATTATTATTATTTAATTTTGTTTTTTCTATATTATTATTTGATGATGAAAAACGTTTTAGAATTAGAGAAGATGATGATGATGATGGTAATACAGGCACATGAAGGAAATTTTTTAAAAGGAATGGACGCACAATATGACGAGATATTAAAAGATTCATGAAATCTATAATAAGAAAGAAATGTATATAGTTGATCTATTCAATAAAAATTTTAAATAATATTTCATTTCCCCGATATAAATTTTATCGGATTGATGTTGTTTTTGTTTTATTTTAATTCTTTTTAACCGAAATATTCGATTACAAAAACAAATGAAAACACTTATTTCTCTTTTTTAGGTTTCTTTTCATCTTCAGCAGCTTGTTTAGCTTTCTTTTCACGTTGTCCAATTAATCGTGCATCAGCACGAGCCATACGTAAAGCTTGAAAAGCTTTAAATTTCGTATCTACATCATTAATTGGTCGAGCTTTTTCTCGTACTAAACGTTGTTTAACAGGCATAACACGTTGATCTTTAAGTTGTACAGCTACTTTGATTTCTTCTGGCTTAGCATCATTCTTCTTTGGTTTACCAGCATTTAATGGAAATAAAATAAGTTTGCCAAGATATTGTTTTAAACGTTGAACATTAAGCTGAAAAAAAATTCACAAAAAAAAAATGAATTAATTTAAAAACAATAATTTACTTGAAAAGCTTCTGTTGATTTATTGCGTCGTCGATGATCAACTGAAACGCCAATAGTTCGAGCATAAGTTGGATGAAGACCAGCAGCACGCACTTCATCTAATGAAAAACCTCGACCAGCACGTACTTTCGTATTATAACGACG
Organism: Macrotrachela quadricornifera; assembly: GCA_022393335.1. Lineage (NCBI taxonomy): Eukaryota > Metazoa > Rotifera > Eurotatoria > Philodinida > Philodinidae > Macrotrachela > Macrotrachela quadricornifera. The sequence continues at coordinate 51,828 of JAJEKB010019643.1, forward strand.
TGTTGTACCACGAACAACTGGACGTAATGAACCTTTAGCTGGTCTTGGAGCAACACGTTGAGCTTTAACTAAACGTTTTTGATGTCGTCGAGCTTTTCGTGCTGCTTGATCAAACCAAGTACGAACATGTAATTGCCACTTTTTATTAAAGTGAGCATTAGGTATAACATTATTATGTTTCATTTTCTGATGTCAATCTATAAAAAAATAAAAAAATATATTCATAATCTTATTATAATACATATTAAAAGTCCTCAGATCTCATAATCGATATCATATGAGCCCACATACATAAGGCGAATAAACTGCTATTTAAAAAGAAGAAAAAGTTTTCTTTTTATTTTACTTATAGAAATTAAATAGTTGTTCATTCGTCTTACGTTTAAAATGCTCTTCAATCGTCATTTGTCATCATTGGACTTTATTGTAACTAATTCTGCATCAGCTAAAAATTTTATCTTTCAAAATAAATCAGACTAATCTGTCTTATATAATAAATGAACATCATATGCAGATTTTTTCAATAAAAAAAAAAATGGATAATATTTATGTGCAGAAGAGATTTTCATTTATAGAAAATGTGGTAAATTATGGATTGATTGTTTATTTGATCGGAGGAATTTATTAAGAAAAATCTTATTAAAAATAGAAAATATAAATAAATAAAAACTTTATTTTCAATTAAAATTTCAAAAACAAATTTGTTTTTTAATTTTTAGAATTTCTTTTTATTGGACTATTTTAAACCAATCATTTTTCTTTGTTTTTTTTTCTCTGTAATCATATTTTTTGTTTTTTGTCAATTCTGTTTTATAATTATTCTAATCCTTTATTCAATACATTGAATTTTTAATCTAATGTCATTTGACGAAAGTGAAAATTTTGAACCTCTTGTTGTTCTTGAATTTTCATCGAAAACACCAAATGCAACAAAAGACTGGGTAATAAGACGATTAACTGCAAATGATAATGAAGATGAAGGTGCAGATTTACTTGTTCGATATGAAACAAGTTCAGAAAGTCATGTAAGACTTTATATCATATTCTAAAAATAAAATTAAAAATTTTCGTATTCTATAGAATAATATAATTGTAATTGGTGCTACACTTCATCGTTTATTAGTTGGAGCAGAAGAATTAAGAATTAAAAAACTATATAAAAATAAAGAATTACGAGAATTTCTTGTTTCGGATATTGATCATTTTGATAATTCAGGTAGAAATTTATCATTATGATTTCTCGAAAAAAACCAATTTAATTAAAATTTAATTAGAAAATCCGGAGAATATTTTACTTAAATCCGAAAAACAGCGTATTATTTGGGATGAAATACAAAATTTACATCCAATGAAACATGAACATGCTGTACCAGGAGTACCAACGAAATCAATAACACCTGAGAATGATACAATGCGTATTTAGAAATAAATTTTTTAACACAAAAAAATTATTTTTGAATCTTTTCTTTCTAGTTGGTATTCTTCGTAATCTTGATTTTATTGTTAATATATTTCCATTACATGATAAAGAAGATATTAAATTAATTGAACATGATTGGTTTATATCAAAACATGCAATATTTCAATCACAAGATATTCGTAAGAAATAGAAATAATTAAAAATGAAAATTTTTTAATTATTTTTATTTAGATAAAGTTCGAAATTATTTTGGTGAAAATGTTGCATTTTATTTTGCATTCTTGGAATATTATACAAAAGCACTTGTACCAACAGCTATTCTTGGTAAGAAAAATATTAGAATCAACTTTTTTATTTTTGAAAATTTCACTTCTGAGTGTTGTTTTATCTACTAAAAATCATATAAGCAGACAAAAAAAAAACATTTATTTCTTTTTCTCTTAAAGGTCTTTTGATTAGTTTTTGGCCAAGTTCAGATTTTTCTAAATATTCATTTTTCTGCATATTTAATGTTATTTGGTGGACAATATTTGTGAGTAAATCTTCAATAAATTTTCTTTTTTATTTAAACAAAAAAAAACAACATGTAAATATAGATGGAACAATGGAAACGTTTCACCAATAAATTAGCTTATCAATGGGGTTCGTTTGATTTACAAGTATTTGCACGACCTCGTCCACAGTATTTTGGAGAATTAGAACGTTCGCCAATTACGAATAAACAAGAGCGACGATATCCAACGTAATAGAAATTTAATCAATGGTTGGTTCTTTTGTATTTTATCTTTTCATCATCTAGTATAATATTTAGTATTATCCTATTGGATATTGTTAGCAATAGCATTTGTCTTTTTGAAACTACTTGATCATGTTTTAAAATTGATGACGATAATGTACTATTTCTATATTACAAACAGGACTTACACAGTTGTAATTTATTATTCTACAGTTTGTATGTACTCGTAACACCGAAGTTTGAAAATCAAAAATAGACCTTTTTATACTGTTTTCAATGGTATGTTTTGCAATGATATAAAACATACTAGATGATAAAAAAAGATGAAATACAAAAACCCAATCAATAATTATGCATCACTTCTTATAATTATTTTATTTAGATGGAAACGAACATTAAAACAATATTTAGTTAGTTATCCAATAATAATGGGTTGTTTAGCAATATCATTAACAACTTATTTTACTTATTGTCGAATTCAAAATAAAACAAATAATAAATATCCATTAGATGGATCATTACCTGCATTTATAACTAAAATAATGCGAATGATTCCATCAGTTGGTTATTCATTGGTTATTATACCAATAAATATGACTTATAGAACATTAGCAACATTTTTAACAAATTTTGGTAAGAATAAATATAATTTTCTAAGAAAAGATTTTAAATCAATTTTTTTTTGTATAGAAAATCATCGTCTTCAAACATCTTATGAAAATCATTTAACATCAAAATTATTTACATTTTTTTTTGTAAATTGTTTTATTGGATTATTTTATGAAGCATTTTTTAATGTTAATTATGACAATGTTGCACAAGTAAATATTCCATTCATTATAATCATTAAAAAAATTTTAAAAAAATCTTATTTTTAGTTACTTACATCATTAGTTATTATTAATGCTGTTCTACTAAAATTTACTGAACAAATTGGTCCATATATATTTAAACATTTTAAAAAGACTCAATTAATTAAACATGAATCAACTGATCATAAAGTTAGTAATGTTATTAAACAAGTAAAAACATTAACACCATTTCAAGTAATTATTAATATTATATATGATTTAATATATAATATAAATGAATTTTTTTAAAGGGAACATATGGAGATTATATAACTATATTTGAACAATATGGTTATGTAGCTTTATTTTCAGCTGTAAGATAATAATTGAATAAAGAAATTTGTATTTAAATATATTTTTAAAGGTATTTCCTTGGGTAACAATTTGTGCATTAATAAATAATATGTTTGAACTTCGTGCTGATGCTTTTAAATATTGTCATGTATATCAACGTCCATTTGCTCAACCAGCTTGTAATATTGGTAGTTGGCATCATGCATTTGATATATTAAGTGCAATTTCAATTGTTACAAATACAGCATTAATTGCAATGCAACCATCAGTTCGAGAATATTTTTCATCATATAGTGATGTTGAATATATTTTAATTTTTATTGCTGCTGAAGTAATATTAAATTTTATATAGATTTTTTTATTTAATAATAAAATATATTGTTTTTTTTCTTTCGTTTAATTTAGCATATACTTTTAGCATTGAAAGTTATTATTGATTTTGTTATTCCGGATGTACCGTTTGAAGTTCAAATTCAACGTGCTAAAATTCTTTATGAATCAAATCAAGCTTTAAGACGTGAAGTAAGAAGAATAATTTATAAATAATATAATATTATTGTATTTTTATTAGCGTGAACGTCGAGCAGTCAACGCTCAAGCATCAATAACTCAAAATTAATATGTGATTATTTAATCGTTTGTTTTGCATGACACTCCCTCCAATGGTGCTTTAATTTTCTTGCTTCAATTAAATTTTTCCTTTTTTTTTATATATGCTAATCTCGCTTTCTTTCTAATTTATTAAGAATTCTTCATGACAAAAAACACATGTCTTTCATTGAAAGAAATGGTTTTAATTTTAAGTCCTTTCGAATGAAAATTTACTATATATGTTACTTCTTTTTTTTTTACGCTGAACAGTATATAAACAAACATTAGTCGAGATTTTTATTAAAATAGAATGTATTTTTTTTCTGTTTAACTTATTCATTAAACTTAAACTCAAGAATCGATAAACATGTCATTTCATTTCAATGATCAATGACTTTGAAAGATGAAAAGTCTCCTATTCAATAATTCTATAATGGTTTTAAACCTTTTAAAATCTCGTAAGCAGCTAAATTTTTTATTTTTTCTAGAAATTTTTATATAAATAAAATATGAATCATAAACAAATACTTGAAAAATTACAAATTATGATTACTGAATTACCACCGTAAGAGAATAAATTTCTATTCTTATAATTAAATAAATATAATTAATCTAGAAAATTACAAGAACGTTTTGAAAAAGATGATTTACAAGAAAAATTAGTAACATCATTACTTGATGGAAATATATTTGATATTATTAATAATCTTCAAGAAACTCAAGCACGTACTGAAAAAAGTTTATGTAATGAACGACAAAAATTAACTAAACAAGCTAAAGGTTAATTACTAGAATGTTTTTCTCGAATGATATAATAATCATTTTCTTTTTAAGATCAAGAAGCAGATTTAATTCAAAAACATGCTGCAGATGAAGCTCGTTGTGCTGATAGACCACAACATTTAAATCTTTTACAAGCAGTAAATAAACGTGAATATGATGTACAATTTTTTTTTCTTTTTATTTAAATATTTATTTTAAAGGAAAAATTTTCTATGAATTCTAAGGCATTTATTAAACGAACAACTGATGAACAACAACGTTTTGATATGAAAATTGTTTTAGATCTTGATCAAAAAATGTTAGAACAACAAACACGATTAGAAAAAGCTGGTATACCATGTATGCATGCAACAAATAAACCACAAGATGTACGTTTACAAATGTTTATTATCGAATTTATTCAACAAATAGCAAAACAACAACATATTTCTCCTATAACAGAAAATTCCAATTAATATATATATATCTAATGTACATTTCATTGATTAATTCAATCAATGATATTATAATTATTTTTTCTATAAAAAAAAAAATAAAATAAAATTAGTAAATATTCATTTGATCAATATTTTGTTATAGAACAAAGACTATACACTTTGTGCTAGAAAATAAAGATTAACTACTAAAAAGAAGACAACAACATAAGAGACAACAACAACAATAATAATAATAATAATAAAGAAAGATAGAGCAAAACAACAATGACAAAAAAAAAAAAACAAAATGAATATATAAACTCATTAAAATGGACGGATTGATTGATTTTCTTTTTTTTTTTTTTTATTTCTTTATGCTGATTGTCCAGCAGCAAATCTTAAACGTTTATTTTTTTGTCGTTGATTACAAAACCAAACACGTACAACATTTTTTTTTAAATCAAGTTTATCGGCTATTTGGGCAATACGTTCACCACTTGGTCTTTGTTGTTGAATAAAACATGATTCAAGAAAACGTTTTTCTTGTGCTGCTATTGATGTACGTTTTCGTTTTTTATCAATTAAACTTCCACTTGAACCAATATGTCCACTTAAACCAGCCATTGTTCCATTAATTTCATCTTTTTTTCTTTGTCGCATTTCAGCTTCAGCAAATTCTAACCATGCTTGTAAAACAGGTTTTAATGCAACCATATTATTATGTGATAATGTAAGTGATTCAAATCGACATATTGTTGATTGAGATAAAGAACCAACACCAGGCATTTTTAATTTAGATAATTGTTGGCCAACATCAGCTTGTGTAACACCTAATTTAATACGACGTTGTTTAAAACGTTCAGCAAATGTTTCAAGTTCATGTGGATCAATATCAAGTTCATGTGATGGTATAAGACTATGATGATGCATACCAACAACCATACTTGGTAAAACTCCAACAGCAGCTGCAGCATGATGATGTGCAACAGCAGCATATTGACGTTGATAAAATGGATGTAAATCTGAAGGTAATTGATTATGATGATTATGTTGGTTTTGATCAGATAATAGATGAGATTCAATTGATGAAGAATTTGGATATATATTTGTTGTTGATGATGATGTTGATGTGGTAGCTGTTGCAGATGAACAAGCAAATGGAGATGGATAATAAAGTGTTGATGATTCAGGTTTTGTAAGTGCTTCAGCTTGACGAAGAAAATTATCATCAATTGTTGGACAAAATAAACTCTATATATGTTTGATTTTATTTAAATAAACAAAAAAAAAAAAGAAGAAAATTATTTAATACTTACATTTGGTTCAAATTTGAAACTATCACCAAAACAATTTGATTTTGACCACTAAAAATAAATTTTATTTAAAAAAAACTAAGAAAAATTTTACATACCGGTGTACTTGGCATATATCGTCGATTATTTGGATCACTTGTAACAGCAGCTACAGCTGCAGCTCGATAAAAATTACTTGGTGAATAACGACTATTTATATTTCCAGTTGTATTAGAATTTATTAATCCAGTTGATGCATTAGAAAATGAAAGTTTACTTGTTGTTGCTTGTTCAATAGGTGATGGATTTGTATTTGTAAGCATTTTTTGTAATATTGATTTGAATTAATCAATAATTTACTTGTTCTATTAACTTTTCATTATTATTAATCAATCGAAATAATTCTTTATACACTTCAATGATTATCTATGTCTTTATTGATATTGTCGTTTTCTTTTTTTTATGTATATACTAAATAATAAATACATACATAGTTAAAACAAAAAAAAAAAAAAAAGAATATATTCGATCATAATAATTTATCAATATTCATTCATTCACTTACACAAGAGAGAAAGAGAAGAGAGAGAAAGAACGAGAAAGATATAATCAATGTGTTGAATTGTTATTGTTGTTGGTCTTTGTTATTATGAATTTTTTTCTTGATCGTGATAGTTAAGGTATGAGTTTTTTTTTTCTTCTTTTTTATGTGTTACTGTCGCTCGTTTTTTGTGAGTGATTAATGATAAATAAAAAATGAGAAAGAACTCTTTTTCTCTTCTTCTTCTTCTTCGTCTTCTTACATGATTAAATATGAGAGAAAGAAAACAAAAAAAGAAGAAAAAAAAAACATTTTACCTGGAAGAAGAAAAGAAAAATGTTTTTCTATTGGTTAAATATTTTTTATATCAACCAATGAACAAAAAAATAACTAATAATATTCATACATCTGTCTGTCATCTTTAACAGAGTAAAGAGAGAAAGAGAGAAGATTTCCCCAAGCGCAAACGACATGCAAAGTGATGATCAGTTAGATGTTCTTTCTCTCTCTCTATATATATAAGTATTATCTTTTCTCTTGCTTTAATTCAATTGAATTCTAATATTCTTTCTTTTTCTTTTTATTCTTTTTTTTTTGTTGTTATTGTTATCATGCAAATGAAATAAGTGATAGAAGAAGAAAAAAAAAATGATATAAATAAGTTAATACTCGTAAAAGCCCATTTAAACAAATGAACGGTGCACGACAAGCATCATCAACTATTCACGTTATATTCTATTCTTTTTTTTGTTGCTTCTCTCTTTGCATGTTAAATAAAGAATATGTGAACATAAAAGACAGAAAAAAAAAAGAAACGACATTTATTTCTTTCATCAAGTTTTTTCTTTTTATATTCAAAATTAACAAACAATAAAGATTATTTATTGAGTGGTGCGTATATTGAATTTATATTCAAACAAAAGAATTACATTAATTAACTAATAAAAGATTAAAATATCAAGAACATTTTATTTATACAAATAGGTCATTTTGATATTATCTTATAAAGTTAATCAAATTTTCTCGGTTTTTTTTCTTTTTGCAATCTTATTTCATATGTACTCATCATTCATTTCTTTGATGTTACTTACTAGATACTTGTTAAGATGTTAGATTTCCGTTTCTCATTAACTCAAATACAATCTTGTGTATACATGCCCTAAAGGCAATCACAAATATAGACAGTCGTATAGGTGAGAAATGGAATCAATTTTTAATACATTGTTACGCATCAGAACGGAAGAAAAAGGTATATGTGTATTCGACAATTGATGATGTGTTTGCTCGAAGTAAACTAGTTTTCAACTGTGTTATTTTTTTTTTGTTCAAATGAGAAAAAAACCAGATGGATGTTTTTCTTTTCTTTTATCAAAAAAAAAAACTATTGTTGAAAGTTGTGATCTCATTTCTGTTTTTTGTCTATTGCGATGAGAATAACGATGATCATAATGGTGGATGAAACACGCCCTTTGCATTCATTCATGTTCGTCACGTCACGAATCGATTCAATACTACTGTTGCTATGTCTATATGACATTGTCCGTTTGTGAGAGTATTCTCAGATGACACTTGAGAGCAGAGAACATACAACTATTGCTTATCATAATTGTTCGACCGTATTGATTACCCTTCTTTTTCTTTTCCGCATTTGTCACTCTCTCGCTGGTAATATTGTTCTTGTTAAGATAAGACATATTAAGATTTAGTCATAGATTTTGTTGACATTTGGTGTTAAATGGATAGCGAATCAAAAGATTGTGCCAATCATTTTGTCGGCGAATAGCTTGGAGCAATAAAAAAAAAAGAATCAAAAATAACATTTTTTTTTTGTTTGTCTATATATGTATTTATGACCATATGGAAAGAAAATGAAAATGAGAAAGTATTCTCATCGATCACTTTACCTCTATTCCAATAGATTACAATGATGAGTCCCTCGATACTTGGTCTTTCTCGGTTTTTCTTATTTTTTTTTTTTAATTCTGACGTGAAAAAAAAACGAAGTGATGTATGTGTACATTTCTCCAGAGAACATTAAAAAAAATGGAGGGAGGTAAAACTAGGTCAGTCAATATGTATATTCAACTGATCGATTAGACGAGATAACAGATGGTGATGACGCACCTTATACTTGTTTGATTTTTTTTTGATGTGTGCGGTTACTCACGAGAAGAACAACAGTTATTATTTTGAGTAGAGTTACTTTTTTATTTCGTCGATGACCATCTGGTAATGGTGAGACCACTTGTCGTGTCACGAAATAGTTTTTTTTTCTTGTTTCCATATGGGGAATATGAATATGTAAATGTATTTGATTAAAAAAAAATTTAAGGACAAAATAAATATGATTTTTTAAATAAACAACTCGATAATATAGTTATCACTTTTCATTATTAATAAAAATAAAATTATTTAGTTTAAAAGTATCACTGATTCTCGACGTCCAATGAGATGATTCGAGATATTTCAATATTGATCTCAAAAAAAGAATCGTTCTTTGAGTGAATAATTATAAAATACTACTTGTTATAATATCAATATCTATTCAGATGTTTATATACAAAGACTTCAATTTGTTTCTATTGCGTATTACACAGTAAATACTTTCAGATGACATACAATATCAGCGAAATGAAGCATTACTTTAGCGTCAAAAACAAGATTTTTTTCCAACATAAGTAAACTGGTAAAAATAATCGAGAATTTTTTAATAATCTAATAAATCATTGATATGAGTCATTGCAAAAGGAAGAGAAGCAAAATTTTTTTTTCGTACAAATGCAAGGTTTTTCTTCAGGTAAGTTGAAAATACATGACTTGACAGATATCAGTTCATTTTACTAAACATACTATGTTCGGTATTGAATAGTCATAGAATGTGTTATCTATCAAACTAGGTCGAGAAAGGATCTGGCCTACCTAATATCTATTATCATGATGACGGTAAGTACCATCGTTATATCACTGTCTGTGACATAAAGTTCGGTACAATAGATGATACTGACATGAGCTATCCACCAATCTTGAGGGTGGAGAGTGAGGATAAACGTATTGCAAATAACGATGGCACGCATTGAGGCTAAATTTTAGTGCCAGATCATCACACGACTTTTTATAGAAACATAGAGGCGGCTGTGTTCATATTATCCATTTTTGCATAACACACGATGCTAGTGATTCATCATCTTTTGATTGCCATTCAAAAAGACAATAAAGAAGCTGATTCTAATAAACATCATTTATGTTTTCATTAGAATAAAGCCATTCTTCTGCATTTGTCTCACATTCAAACACTAATAACAAGTTAATATTGAACCATACAAAGCCAAAATATAAAAAAAATTAGATTATGTCTTTAATACATATTGAATATGGAAGACCATTTTTTTAAATAATTATAATTAAGTAATGAATGAGAATCAGATTTTGTTACAAAGTGCAAATAGACATTGATAATTTATTTTTTTTGCCATATTTTAATTGTTTATTCAAAACATAAGGAGAGTTTATGATCAGAACTTACTATGTATACAAAGTTAATGATACTTGTCTTTTTATATTTATTTAATCGATGACTAGAGCTTTTTAGATAATCTTTCTTGAATTATATTCTGATTGATACAATTCATAGGATAATTCGTTAAAGATTGCAGAATATCTCAGTATTCAGTTTCGATGTCGATTTTGGTTACAGTACCGAGATTGAACTTATTCGTGTACATATAAATGCTGTAGATATATAGGAAAGATGTGTTATGATTAAAGTACGCCTTGTTTTTAGATTTATTAGAAAAATTTTTTGGTATTCTTAAGTTTTTTCTTTAGAAATCATAAAATAAACAATATGATTAAAAAAGACTAAACATTGTATTTAATAGATTCTGTTATCGACAAGTTTAAAGATAAATTTCATTTCCAATTATTTGAAATATTAACAAATGGTGGATTTCTAGTATATATTATACATAATCTGTTTATTCCAATAGAATTATTTTCATTGATTTTGCATCAAAGAATAGTTAGATAAAAGCTTAAATTATATACTCTATGATATAAATTCTCATATTGAAAATTGTCATTGAGTTTGTTTATAGCAGAATGTATCGAATAAAATATTAGAATAACTTAAATCTTTTCAATATTTTCCAAGTAAAGATCAATTGACTCGATGTTATTTGAGAGTATTTCTAGATTTGACAACATTCATTTCAGACCACAATATCAGTTCAAAACGTGTCTTTACTTTATAAGATTTAACAAGCACACAGACTATTACAATTTTTTTATCGAGCTGAATATCGTAGAATTTCTGGTTTTTACTTATATTGCTGGATTATAATTCTAAACTTCTTTATACTAATCGATGTCTATGAAGAAAGTTTATGAATCTTCCTAAACAAGATATTTTAAAACAAAAGATTAATTTTCATTTCAAAATTAGAATATTATTGTTTTTTGTCAATATCAATGTAATCGAAGTAACAGGTGTTCACAAATCATTATAAATTGAAAGTATAAAATGTTTTTTATTTCGTTTCACTGATATACAATCATCTAGTGACAATATAGATGATGATTTCATTCCATTGAAACTCATAAAATCATCATCATAAAAAACAATGTCTTTTACTTTTTTTTGAAATTAATTGGAGAAAAGTATGTTTTTTAGTAAATATTTCTTCTCTCACGCAACATTATACTTATTCAGTTTTAACTTTGAATAAAAAGCAAATCTTCAAGATGCAATATTGATTTTCTTTCTATGCAAATTTCTTATCATTTTATAAATGTTTCAGTTTTGAGAATACTAACTCAACACAAACATCACTACAAAGTAGAGAAAAGTATCTGTCAGCTTTTTAAAATCCATAGACTAAATAAACGAAAATATTAGCATCACTAACTAGTTGGCTCTGACAAAAATAATGGTCATTTTTGTAAAACTAAAAGAATGAAAAGGTAAGTAACGATTGATAAAGACTTTTGTATAATCATGAAAACAGGGTCTTTGAGATAAAAGAAAATAAATGACATAGTAGAAGATTTTGATTTTTGAATAAACTTTGAAACAAAACAATGATAAAAATATTGATGATTATTATAAATTGATAGTCATCTTATTAATTAGTTTGTAATATATAATACCATCAAATACAATAAATAAATAAATAAATAAAATGATTGAAAAACGTCCAACTATTTAACTGTATTTTGTCTCAATTGGGATTTGTATTTGTAATAATTCGTTTTTTGATGTATTATCGTTGATACTGTAGTCATCTTTTTCTTGCATACATGAATTGAATAAAACAGTTAATCATACAATAAGACTAATGAAAAGTAAAAATCAAAACTAAATCTTAATAATAGATTCTTTACAGACTTGTAGAATGCTAATGATAAGAAATTAGTTTTCAACACATATGATAGCCATTAACTATATCATACTAAAATGTCTGTAAAAAAATTTGCATAACATTTTATAGAAATATTCTTCTTTATAAATGATCTTATTGAATTATTTTATATTGTAGTAGATAACCCTTGAAGAGTACTATAGCACAGTATAATTTAATATTGTCTCAATTTAATTTTAGAAAAATTAGAAAACTGGATTCTTGGATATAGAAAAATTGTATGCAACAGAAGTTTTAACATTCTTTACTTTTTCATATGAAAAATGTTGAAGCTCATCAAGATTTTTTTTTCACTGTTATATTTTATGATTGATGGAATATTTCTATGAAGTTAATATCTAAGATATCAGCTTATCATTTGGTTATTTGTAGTACATTAATGCCAATGATTTATTGAATAGCATGACTCATATGTTTGCATTCATTTACTCAGTAGAAATTTTACTGTTGATAAAGTTTTCATAAAGAGACATCCTTCTTTTCATTGTTCATATTTAACAATAAAAAAAATACAGTTTTCAAGCATATAAAGATAATAAAGTTTATCAAAATTGCATTTTAATATATAATAGACAAGACACATTCTTTGGAATATTGTTTTATTCGTAAAACTTTTTATTTAATGAGAATACATTTTTATTTTTTCGTGTAGATCTCTTTACGAATAATACTTCGTTTCAATAGTAAGATAATGTGGTCATATAAATAAGTATTAAAGATAAGAACAACGTCATTTTTTTATGGTCATTATCTAGTATAACTGTCGAAGAGTCCCCACGGAAAAAAATTTTTGTGAAAATCGCGGTGTTTTTTAGAAGCACCTCGGTAATTCGCGATTTTCGATGAATGCGTTGTAAAAACCACGGTGCACCCATAGATAATCGCGGTTTCAAATGTCGCAGTGTGCCGCTTGGATAATCATGGTCTGAGATACCTTGAATTATAAGTCAGATAGATAGATAGACAATTAGATATCATAAGTGTTAAGAAAGGACATTATTAATTAACCCTTTCTTTTCTATGATTAAAGTTTAAGGTCTGGAACTGAAATTCGTCCAGCATTGTGATCACAATGGCCACTAATATGCACACGGAAAGTTTGAATCAGATCGATTAAGTGCTAATATAGTTAACATATTAAATGTTCAGTAAATTTTATTGTATAGAAAAACTCATGAAAGTTACAACAAAATGGATATAATGATACTACTATCGTACGCATACGAAAAGTATACTCACTATGTAAACCATCATTTATTGTGACGTGTTTAGAGTTTGGAATATCTATTCTTCTAATTGATGGTATAATTGGAAATGATTAGTTTCAGCATAACAAAGCCAAGCTTTACATTTCTTGCAATAAGTGCTGGTTTTTTTTCGACAGCCCGAAAATTGGCACCATTTGCTTCGAAAATTTCTTGTTTTAGCATTCATATCTTTCCATCCAGGAAAATGACCAATTTGGTCATATCTTGAAAACTCATTCGAACCAATTGATTCTATCTGCATACTGGCAACTGATAAAATTATTTTTTGAGCTAAACTAAATCTGAAATTCAACAGATCAATTTCACAAGATGTAATATGTTTGTAAATGAGGCATGAGTTGATGATAGTAGACCCCAAAAGGTTGTAGAAAAACTTTTTGTATCATTTATTTCCTTTCAGTTGAATTCGATACAAACTCATGAGCATGTCAAATGCATCAACTCCCCCCATGCTTTGATTGTATGCATTTATGGAATATAGTCGTACTATTGTTATATGAGTTTTGTGTTGTCTGCCAAATCTTTGACAGTTGCTGACAGGAATGGGACCGAAACAATTTGAAGCTGCGTATACCGACTTATTGTCAAACCATTTTGTAATTACAAAGAAACCGTCGTCGGTGGTTTGGAAATCGAATGAACCGCTGCCTTCTCGTTTTAGCTGTTTGTCCGATTTTAGATGAGATCAATTGAAACGATTTATTCTTATAGTAGATATCATATTATATTGTTTAGCGTGTAAAAATTTCATGGGTTTCATAGTCGCAAAATAATTATCATAGCAGATAAATGAATTTGGTGGCATATTTTGCGTCAGACGGATCACGACATTATCAGCTGCTCCAACATCTGGATGCATTTTTATCGTTTGATTATCATCTTCAATTTCGAACTGGTACAAATAGTTTGATTTTCCTGCATGCGCGTAAATTTTATAGCCCCATTTATGAGGTTTAGAGGGAAGATATTTTTTCAAGCAAGTAAATCCTTTATGCGAAACAATTTGCTTATCGATACTGTTGATTTCTTCTGGAACCGTTGCTGATTGAAATTTCTGATTAAAATGATTTATGAGTGGTCGAATTTTGAAGAGCCTATCGTAATTGGAACCAGTTTTCAGTGGTTCACCATGATTGCCGTTGAAATGAAGTATTGATAAAATTTCTTCAAATCGATCACTCGTAAAAACAAATGATATAAGTGTTTGTCTTGTAGGTTTTGACCAGTACATCAAAACTGCGATGAATTTTCGTACATCTTCCTCTGATACGTCGGAAACTTAAAGTTCCTTTTGATTTTTGTACTTGTTTGACTCAGTTGTAATTTTTAAAATGAACGTCTTGTCTACAAAATATTCAAATACAGCAAGCGGCGTTTTTCTAGGCAAGTTGACGAAATATGGAATGGGCTTGAATATACTTTCTGGCAGGTCAATTGAATCAAATTGTTGATGTGTCCATTTGATTTCTTCTGTTCTTTTTCTCAGCAGTGGACAAAACTCTGATCGGTGATAGAAATGAATATTTTAAGCGGAAAAATGGCTCTCAGGTCAAAAATGAATATATGAAAGCTTCTCTTAAAATGTGTATACTTCTATACATGTAAAGAAATCTTAGAAAAATCAAAGTGTAGCGGAGAAATGCTTTTCGACAGGAAAAATCGTTTCCACCGATACGAAAAATGATAGGTAAGAGAGAAAAATGTCTCTTTATAGATTCATATACATATATAGATATAGAACTAACGGAAAAATGTTTAACTACAGAGGAAAAATGATTTCCGTAGAGGAAAAATATTTTCCACTAGTAGGAGAAATGGTAGACCAAAACGAAAAATCTTTCTACATAAACGCATAGGTACATGTCACAACAACGGAAAAATGTTTCACTACATAGGAGCAATGATTTTCACTGCTGGGAAAAGTAACCGATGCAAAAGAAAAATATCTCCCATAGAAGTATTCATGATAAACAAACTACAATGCTAAATTATTATTTGCTTTAATGTCGATAATATAACTTGATATTGATGTGTGTCAAAAAATGTATGAATTGAAGTATAAAAATATTTCACAACTGTAAAACATTTTTTCTTTGCCAAAAGAAAACAGTTTTTTAGTCATATTTTTAAAAAATACACAACAATTATAAAGCCTTTTCAGCAATGGACGAAATATTGATTTGTGAGAGGAATCCTTGTTTCATGAGAAAAATATCGTCGGAGAGAGAAATTAACTTTTTCTCTTTCTCTATATACAACCGTGACACATACATATATACATATCTGTACATAAATCGACATATTTTATACAAAAGCTCACAACATAGGAAAAGGCGTGTTAAAATGTTTTCTGCCGTCCTCACCATGCATTTAAAAGCGTTGGGGAACGATGTATTATTACTACCACCCTTGATGACTTCATCCCCTCTCTCTTCAGTGCTTATCCTTATTCTTTTATCTCTTTCTTTTCATTATACCTTTATTGTTATTGTTTGCTCGTTCTGTAACCTTCGTGTGTGTTCTGATTCTATCTATACATATACATGTGTTTTTCTATTCTATAAATATATAAATAAAAGCTTAAGCGTGCCCATTTTCGAGCTAACAACGACGTATCACTTTTTCTTCAATCCCTCAAGTTACTTTCATTCTGTTTTCGTTTTTCTAACCATTATTAATATCATTTCCACTGCATTAATTCATCTCTCAGTATATTTGAAACACGACTTCTATTTTATCGATTCGATGAAAAGTTATTCTTAACAACATTCATTATTATAATGTCGGATAATAGACACACAAATGCAACTAGAAAAAAACAGAATTCCTTCATGTACAATTATCTATCCGATATATGAAAAGACACTTCTTGTTTTTCGTTAGCCTAGTGTCTCTAATTCATTTCTTTTTCTAAAAGCGTTTCGATTTTTCCACTTGTAAAATATACTGATGCGTAATTGAACAAACTATCTATGTGCATTGAAAACAGAATTATCCTTAGGATGCATATTAACATACGTCCATTTTTCAAAAATGCTACGCCCTCATCTATTCTTCGTAGTTCTTGCAGCACCAAAATACAACTCACTGGAAAAATTATTTACATAAATTGACCTGAAACCTTCAATTCCTAATATTCAAAAAAAAAGAATACTACTTCCTATGGATCTTTTATATATATTCAATTTTATCACGTGAACTTTAATTTTTCCATACATTTTTCATTCATTCCGAATCATTTTTCCTTTTAAGACAATCATTATTCCTATTGACTTTCATTTTTCCTATGCGAAAAAAATACATATGTGCATATTTGAATATAAGATGAAATCACTTTTCTCTGTTCGCAATTATTTTTCCTTTTAAGAAAATCACTATTCCTATTGATTTTCATTTTTCCTATGGGTAAAAACAGTATATGTGTATATTTAAATATGTTATAGGATCATTTTTCCCTATGCAAAATTCATTTTTCACTCTTTCAAAATCATATTTCCTATGAAGAAAATCATTATTCCAATCGGCCTTCATTTTTCCTACACGAAAATAAAATATATACGTACACTTAATTTATTATAGAATCATTTTTCTCTATGCAAAATTCATTTTTCATTATTTCAAAATCATTTTTCCTATGAAGAAAATGATTATTCTCTTTCTCGTAGAGAAGAGTCTTAGAAGCATAAATTGTTTGCTTGCTTGCTTGTATGTCCGCACAAGGTCAAAAAAACATTTTATTAATATTTTCTATAAAACTTAACCAAAGGGTAATCGGTGTCGAAGAATCCATGTGTGATGCCAGTTTTTTAAAATTTTTTTTCGATCCATTTTTTTACGCAAAGAACCACTTTTTTTACAAAAAAATTTATTTTTATAACGGCTGACCGAAGGGTAATCTGGATCGAGGAATTCAAATCTGAGGTTAGCCTTTTATAATTTTCTTATGAATCACTTTTTTTACAAAAAACATTTGGTTTTATAAGGTTTGATCGAAAGCAGTTGCGGTCGAGGAAGTTATGTCTGACTTCGGCTTTTTTAAAATTTTATAAATAAATAGCTTGATGGTGGTTTAGAAACATTTTTGCTACAAGAAAGAGCTGAGCGAGTCTTTAGACGAGCGCTACTTGTAATTTAGTGTAGGTAATTTATTCTCTTCCTTTTCAAGTTAAATTAATTTATTATAAATTTATTTTATTAATATAAATATTTACAAATAACAATGTAACGTTTCGTTGTTTTAAAAACAATTTCATCAAACAAAAACAAAATAAAATTCTAACAATATTACATTCATTTATATTGATTAACAACAAGTAACGCTCGTCCAGAGACTCGCTCAGCTCTTTCTCGTAGAAATCGTGTTTCTAAACTACCGTCATGCTATTCATTTATAAAATTAAAAAAACCGAAGTCACATTCAAGTTCCTCGATCCTGATTACCCTACAGTCAACCAATTTAAAAAAAAAACTTTTTCCAAAAAAAGTGATCCTTTGTCTAAAAAAATGAATCCGAAAACAAATTCGAAAAAATAACATCAGATTCGAGTTCCTCGACCCTGATTCCACTTCGGTCAGCCCTTATAAAAAAAATTTTTTTTGCAAAAAAGTGATCCTTTGTGTTAAAATATGATCCTCAAAAAAAATTTTAAAAAACTTACATCAGATTCGCGTTCCTCCACCCCAATTACCCTTTGGTCGAGTTTTATAGGAAATATTAATAAAATGTTTTTTTGACCTTATGCGGACATACAAGCAATCAATCAATCAGACAATTTATGTTTACTGGACTCTTCTCTACGAGAAAGAGAATAATAA
Organism: Macrotrachela quadricornifera; assembly: GCA_022393335.1. Lineage (NCBI taxonomy): Eukaryota > Metazoa > Rotifera > Eurotatoria > Philodinida > Philodinidae > Macrotrachela > Macrotrachela quadricornifera. Next base: position 70,252 of record JAJEKB010019643.1, read on the forward strand.
TCAGCAATGGTGTTTATCACCCACCACGATGAAATCATCATTTCGTGATAAAACACCTGTTTTCGATGAAAAATACCAAACCTCACCAATTCCTATCATCAATTGATCAATGCTGATACCACATGATCATCGAACAGACTTCAGATTCGAAGTCCCCGCATCGAATTACCTCGAGAAATGTCTTTTTCGAAAATACGATTTTCGATGTTTTTTTGACCCTGCGGACATACAAGCAAGCAAGCAAACAATTTATGTTTCTAAGACTCTTCTCTACAAGAAAGAGAATAAATACGCACATTCGATAGTCTATTAGCTCTTGTTTTATTTAATGTTATAATAGTGATACGGAACAAAACGGTAAAAATAATGGTCTTGACGATGGTTTCATTTCCGTATCACTATTATAACGTTAAATAAAACAAGAGCTAATAGACTATCGAATGTGCGTATTTATTGTTAATCAATACAAGTAACGCTCGTCCAAAGACTCGCTCAGCTCTTTCTCGTAGAAATCGTGTTTCTAAACTACCGTCATGCTGTTCATTCATAAAATTAAAACAACCGAAGTCAGATTCAAGTTCCTTGATCCTGATTACCCTACAGTCAACCATTATAAAAAAAATTTTTTTGCAAAAAAAGTGATCCTTTGTGTAAAAAAATGAATCCGAAAAAAAATTCGAAAAAATAACATCAGATTTGAGTTCCTCGACCCTGATTCCCCTTCGGTCAACCCTTATAAAAAAAATTTTTTTGCAAAAAAAGTGATCCTTTGTGTTAAAAAATGATCCCCAAAAAAAGTTTTGAAAAACTAACCTCAGATTCGGATTCCTCGACCCCGATTACCCCTTCGGTTAAGTTTTATAGAAAATAGTAATAAAATGTTTTTTTGACCTTGTGCGGACATACACGCAATCAATCAATCAATCAGACAATTTATGTTCGTAAGACTCTTCTTTACGAGAAAGAGAATAATCAGCAATGATGTTCATCACACATCACGATGAAATCAACATTTCGTGAAAAAACACCTATTTTCGATGAAAAATACCAAACCTCACCAATTCCTAACATCAATTGATCAATGCTGATACCATAACAATCAACAATGATGTTCATTACACACCACGATGAAATCAACATTTCGTGAAAAAACACCTATTTTCAATGAAAAATACCAAACCTCACCAATTCCTAACATCAATTGATCAATGCTGGTACCACATGATCACCGAATAGACTTCAGATGCGGATTCCTCGACCCCGATTACCCTTTGGTTAAGTTTTATAGAAAATATGAATAAAATGTTTTTTTGACCTTTTGCGGACATACAAGCAAGCAAGCAAGCAAGCAGACAATTTATGTTTGCAAGACTCTTCTCTACGAGAAAGAGAACATGAGTAACCCTCATCCCTGTTTTTAAAAAAAAAATTATTAAATAATTCTTAAATATGTCTCTATATATGAATCAGTGTCCTAGCATTCTCGATGTCAATGAGACGCTATAACTGTGAAATATTTTTTCCTCTACCAACAACTGATTAATTGATTACAACCGTCCTCAGTTTCGGATTCCACACTTTCAATTACCTTTGGTTAAATTTATGCAAAAAACAAAAAACGAATAATAATTAATTCATAAAAATGAATCCCCGATTCGAACTCCCCATCCCTGATTACTTGTGATCCAGTTTTTGAGAGAATTATCTTTTTTATTCTTGCTCTGTACTCCGATCAATCAATGAAATGCGGACACACAATTAATCATACAATTTATGTTTGCTAGACGCTTCTTTATGAGTAAGAGAAATTTTTTTTACAGGAGTGGTTCATTGCGTAAAAAAATCAATCCAAAAAACTATTTCGAAAAACTAACATCAGATTTGGATTCCTCGACGTCAATTACCCTTCGGTGAACCCTTATAAAAAAATTTTTTTCTGCAAAAAAAGTGATCCTTTGTGTAAAAAAATTGATTCTCAAAAAAATTTTAAAAAACTAACATCAGATTCGGATTCTTCGACCCCGATTTCCCTTCGGTCAACCCTTATAAAAAATTTTTTTTTTGTAAAAAAAGTGTTCCTTTGTGTAAAAAATTGATTCTCAAAAAAATTTTAAAAAACTAACATCAGATTCAAGTTCCTCGACCCCGATTACCTTTTGGTTAAGTTTTATAGAAAATATGAATAAAATGTTTTTTTGACCTTTTGCGGACATACAAGCAATCAAGCAAGCAAGCAATCAAGCAGACAATTTATGTTTGCAAGACTCTTCTCTACGAGAAAGAGAATAAATGAACGTAATATTGTTAGAATTCTATTTTGTTTTTGTTTGATAAAATTGTTTTTAAAACAACGAAACGTTACATTGTTATTTGTAAATATTTATATTAATAAAATAAATTTATAATAAATTAGTTTAACTTGAAAAAGAAGAGAATAAATTATGTCTACTAATTCAACAGCCTTCATATCACACCAAGGATATTGTATGATTATTATTATTATTATGTTTTGCCACTGAAGGATAAAAAACACTGCAGAATAATAACAAGTAACGCTCGTCTAAAGACTCGCTCTTCTCTTTCTCGTAGAAATCGTGTTTCTAAATTACCCTCAAGCTATTCATTTATAAAATTTTAAAAAATCGAAGTCAGATTTAAGTTCCTGGACATTAACGGCCGTTGACCAAACTTCATAAAAAACAAACGCTTTTTGTTAAAAATTTGTTGCTTGTTTAAAAAATTGATCATCAAAAAAATTTCGAAAAACTAACATCAGATTCGGATTCCTCGACCCCGATTACCCTTCGGTCAACCCTTATAAAAAAACTTTTTTTGTAAATAAAGTGATTCTTTGTGTAAAAAATTGATTCTCAAAAAAATTTTAAAAAACTAACATCAGATTCGGATTCCTCGACCCCGATTACTCTTTGGTTAAGTTTTATAGAAAATATGAATAAAATGTTTTTTTGACCTTTTGCAGACATAGAAGCAAGCAAGCAATCAATCAAGCAGACAATTTGTGTTTGCAAGACTCTTCTCTACGAGAAAGAGAATAATTAAACAACAAGTAACGCTCGTCCGAAGACTCGCTCAGCTCTTTCTCGTAAACCCCCCCCCCCATAATAGAAGACCCCCCATATTAGAAGACCCCCCTGGGGCGAAAATTTTCGAAAAACGCCCTATAGGGGTACGGCAATTTTTCCGCGAAAAAACTGCGATTCGCGACATCATAATAGAAGACCCGGGGTCTTTTATTGTGGGGGGGGGGGTTTAGAAATCATGTTTTTAAACTACCGTCATGCTATTTATTTATAAAAGTCAAAAAACCGAAGTCAGATTCAAGTTCCTTCAACGCAACTGTCCTTCACCAAACTTTATCAAATCAAATGCTTTTTATTTTAAAGGACGGGGGCGTATAAGATCATGAATTGGCCCATTTTGTTTTTGTTGACAACTTCTATCGAATTTTGTATCAACGAAAAGAGCAAGTCGAGACGAACATTTTGGTATAAAATTGTTGAGGTTTTCATTGAGTTTTAAGGGTATACCTCCATTAACAAAGTAAGCCATTTTTAGTCATTAATTTCATAATTATGTTATTAGTGTGAGTTCGATTTCAAAACTAGAAAGCAGGATTAGATGACACTTGAGTTATGGATTTTGTAGCTCTTTGATAGGGCTTCAATTCTATATATAGATGACCAATTGATTGATGAATCAAATGCAATTCTATTAGCAGATACTAGCATCATATAAACCCTAAGTACCATTTTCCTGTATCTTGTAACGAATATTTGATTGAAAAAGTCAAACTGACCAAACTTCTCGTCTTGCTCATTTGATAGCCCGTCTCGAGAGCTACAAAATCATATGTTTTTCAAGACTAAAAAAATATGGCCACTAGAGAAATTCTGAAGCACATCCTTCTCAAACCACCATTTTTCACATTTTTGGTTGAAATTAAGCCATTTTGTGCCTTAAAAATGACTGCCAATCTCAAAACCAATGTCATATTCGGAATGAGCACAAAAAACTGAGCCGATATATGTATGTTTCAAATGATTCTGAGACAACTTTTTTTCTTCGAAAAAATTAGCCCTACTCCCCCTCAGGGAAGGGCCAAAAATTGATA